>VDFB02322918.1:0-76891 GCA_007258455.2 Sequoia sempervirens
TTTGAAGAAAATGATTTGGTGTTGATGTGGAATGCAAGGTGTTAAGAGAAAGGAAAGCATGGTAAATTTGAAGCTCTTTGGCTGTGACCTTTTGTTGTTGTTAGAAAGAAGGGCAAGGACTCATACTATCTACATAATATGGCTGGTGAAGATCAGGAATTGCCTATTCATGGGAAATTCTTGAAGCTTTTCTTCTCTTGAGCAACACAGAGGAGTGAGGGTTGCCAGTGCATGGACAACTCATGTGTATCCTCTTAAAAATTATTTTCCATGCACAGTAGTTTTAGGTTTTCATCCATCTCCATTTCACTATCATTTTCCTATCACTTCCACTTTGCATTCATTTCCATTGCCATTCATTCTGTTGCTACTCACTGGTTCCTCATTTTATGTCTGGTCTGCTCACCCAAGATTATGGATCCTTGCAATGATCTTATTATCATTCATCCCCAGATGGAGCCATTGTTGGAACTATCAAAATCTGATGATTTTTGCATATTTTCATGCCACCTAAGTCTCCATATGAGTCTTTCCTTATGCATATTTCCTTCATTTCATTATTATTTTCTCACATTTTGGCTCATGTTTGTCCCCTAGATCATCTATCTATGTGTTTTTCACCTTTTGGTCTCTATCGGCATAGGTCTCCATTTGTCTCCCCGACCCACTTTGTTTTTTCTACTAAATACTTTCTGTTTCAAGTGTGTTGGTGTGATAGGTGTGGAGTTTCCTCGATCCATTTTTCTCTTGGCAAATGTTTGTTGCTTATCGGCAAGATGTTTTTGTTGTTTCGGCAACCATGGTGGCTTCTATTGTTATATGTCTTGGTGATCGGGCTAATGTCTTACCGAAATCAAGATGTCTTAGTGACTGGTGCACTTTGTGATCCCTTCGGCGTATGTTATGATTTGCGGGAGGTCTAAGCGAGTTTTATTTGTCTCACTGACATTGCAAAGCTTTCTTACAAGTGACTTTCGGTGAGAGGTAAACCTTCCAGGATATGGTCATAGTGAAAATGTCAGGTCATGCCGACAGTGTTAAATGAATTGATTTCTTTCGGCATGAGTTCACTCTGGTCTCACCGATCGGTGGTGGAGGATTATGGGCATGTTAGTATTAGTTAGGGCGATCACCGTAAGGTCTCTACGAGTGACCTTTGGTCTCGCCAATGGAAAACATGAGGATTCTTGTTGGTGTAATAATTGCCTTGTCCTAGCGACTAGGAAAACAAATAAGGCCCTACGACAAAGTGAAGTCTATGTGAGGTCTCCCCAAAAAGTGGAAGCTATGGCAACATGTATGAGAAGTATGGACTCATGAGTGAGAAATTCTTTAAGTCACAACGACCAAAGTGTTTGGTGGGAGGCTCTCGGTGAAACTTAAAACAGTCTGTGTGTGGTCTCCCCAATATTTGTGTGTTATAGCAAAACATAAAGGAATAGAGGAATAACTTTTGTCTTCGGTGTAACAAGAATGTGGTCACGACGACGTTCAGGATGGATAAGGATTTTTGGTGATGCAGTATGAAGTCTGCAAGAGGTCTACCGATGTCAAAGAGCTATGGCGACTATGAAGTAAAACGAAGGGAATGCGTCGGTGTGAGATGTACTGATGTCTCGGTGACTGGTAAACACATTAACAAAATGCATATCGACATAACATTTGGTAGTCTCTGTGACATCTCCCTGACAGTCGACAGTCTTGGCAAAAGCAAAATACAAGTGCACGGGATGATTAATGATTGAAGTTATTTTTCCTTTGGCATACCTTCTATTGTGTCTCACCGATTGTTCGCAGGTGATAACATAATTTTAAACATCATGGCCGACATGTATCTGCTTCGGTGACCATTGCTTTCCAGCTCGATTGGAGCCCAAATTCTGTGCTAGGCTAACATGTGATTTCAATCTTATATTTTCTTAAAATGCTTGTGTATAAATAGGCATTTTGACAATTGTAAAAGGGACCAATTTACTAGTTATCAGTTATTCGATACAGTAGGCAAATTGTATGGATACAGAACAATAAATTTATCAAATTAGAGGCTATGATGCATGTTCTAAAATGGAAGTATTTATGAAGGTCAATTGATGTTGCTACGCATGTCTGGTATCAGTTATCTGTTGAATTTAATAAAAGAATTGCTAAGTTGTCTCCAAGATGGATTCTTTTTGATTGGTTAAATTGATATGACAAGTTTGTATTCAATTTATCAGTGCACATTTTCCACACTTATGTGATCGATTGATTGGTTCTTTCAAGTAAAGACTAAATCCTTTTAGTTAATCATAGTAATTAGAGAGATTCAATTGGATTATTGAAGTAGAGCTTAGTAATCACATTCTTGCATGTTTATACAAGTTGTAAACATAATATATGCTAGATAATTTGAATTTTCTCAGAGACGTGTTGGTCATCTAGATCTCATTTGACTCCACATACCCCATAAAGCACTGGTCTCTACACTTCATTATTTGAACTTATTCAGTTTTCTTTACATCTATTAGTCAAGCATTCATTTTAGGATTTAGATCAAAATATTGTTACTATTTTCAAGTTGGATTTTATTTCTTCACCTCTCATTGCCACTGTGAACAAATTGCTTTTAAGAAGATAATCACAAGTTTGCACCATTCAGAAAGGTACACCTACCTAGGTTTGCAACACCTAAAGAGTAGAAGGTTGAGTCCTCTTGACCTTGTCTATTATGCTAAAACGTATCAAGAGATTGGCAACCTCTTGAGGCATCCAACCTGCATTTTTGAGAGCTAACACAACCTATGCTATATAAAATTTCTGCACCATAATTACAATAATAAGACATAAAAAGGATTCAATATTTGAAATCACAATAACAACATCAAATCACTATTGTAAAATGAGAAAAAAATGAGATAGGAATTCTCTGTTGCTTTTATTGAATGGAAAGGAGTATCACACATGAAAATCTGAGTACAAATATGAAGCTTACAAAGCTCTTTGCAAGTATTCTAGAGAGAAAGAAGCAAATATAAACTCACTCTAATGAGAAAAAAACTAAGTTTTCTCTAATATATGTCCCCAAGATGCCTCCAAGAGTGAGAAAGGAAAAATCTGAGTGAACTACTCCTCAAAATAGTAAATCTAGTGTGATTTTTGAGCAAGGGAAAAAACCTCCAAAATAGGGCCTGAACTACCTCCAAACTGAATGAAAAATGTGAAAACTTCCATTTGAGGAGGGCTGACCCAGAAAAGACTCAAAATGTTGAACAATTGATCTCTTTCGGTGTGAGTTCACTCTGGTCTCACCGATCGGTGGTGGAGGATTATGGGCATGTTAGTATTGGTTAGGGCGATCGCCATAAGGTCTCGGCGAGTGACCTTCGGTCTCGCCAATGGAAAATAGGAGGATCCTTGTCAGTGTAACAATTGCCTTTTCCTGGCAACCGGGAAAAAAAATAAGGCCTTACGACAAAGTGAAGTCTATGTGAGGTCTCCCTGAAAGTGGAAGCTATGGTGACATGCATGAGAAGTATGGACTCATCGGTGATAAATTCTTTAAGTCACAGTGACCAAAGTGTTTGGTGGGAGGCTCTCAGTGAAACTTAAAATAGTCTATGTGTGGTCTCCCCAATATTTTTGTGTTATAGCGAAACATAAAGGAACAGAGGAATAACTTTTGTATTTAGTGTAACAAGAATGTGGTCATGACGACGTTCAAGATGGATAAGGATTTTCGGTGATGCAGTATGAAGTCTGCGAGAGGTCTACCCGATGTCAGAGAGCTATGGCGACTGTGAAGTAAAATGAAGGGAATGCGTCAGTGTGAGATGTGCTCATGTCTCGGTGACTGGTAAACACATTAACGAAATGCATATCGACATAACATTTGGTAGTCTCTGTGACATCTCCCCAACAGTCGACAGTCTTGGCGAAAGCAAAATACAAGTGTGCGGGATGATTAACGATTGACGTTATTTTTCCTTCGGCATACCTTCTGTTGTGTCTCATCGATTGTTCACAAGTGATAACAAAATTTTAAACATCAGGGATGACATGTATTTTCTTGAGTGATTGTTGGTTGCTAGCTCGATTGGAGCCCGAATTCTGTGCTAGGCCAACATGTGATTTCAATATTATATTTTCTTAAAATGCTTGTGTATAAATAGGCATTTTGAAAATTGTAAAAGGGACCAATTTACTAGTTATAAGTTATTCGATACAGTAGGAAAATTGAATGGATACAGAACAATAAATTTATCAAATCAAAGGCTATGATGCATGTTCTAAAATGGAGGTATTTATGAATGTCAATTGATGTTGCTGTGCATGTCTGGTATCAATTATCTATTGAATTTAATAAAAAAATTGCTAATTTGTCTCCAAGATGGATTCTTTTTTATTGTTTAAATTGATATGACAAGTTTGTATTCAATTTATCAGTGCACATTTGCTGCACTTGTGTGATCGATTGATTGGTTCTTTCAAGTAAAGACTAAATCCTTTTAGTTAATCACAGTAATCAAAGAGATTCGATTGGATTATTCAAGTAGAGCTTAGTAATCACATTCTTGCATGTTTATACAAGTTGTAAACATAATATATGCTAGATAATTTGAATTTTCTTAGAGAAGTGTTGGTCATCTAGATCTCATTTGACTCCGCATACACAATAAAGCACTAGTCTCTGCACTTCATTATTTGAACTTATTCAGTTTTCTTTACATCTATTAGTCAAGCATTCATTTTAGGATTCAGATCAGAATATTGTTACTGTTTTCAAGTTGTATTTTATTTCTTAACCTCTCATTGCCACTGTGAACAAGTTTCTTTTAAGAAGATAATCACAAGTTAAGTTTGCACCATTTAGAAAGGTACACCTACCTAGGTTTGCAACACCTAAAGAGTAGAAGGTTGAGTCCTTTTGACCTTGTCTATTACCCTAAAACGTATCAAGAGATTGGTAGCCTTTTGAGGCATTCAACCTACATTTTTGAGAGCTGACACAACCTATGCTATATGAAATTTATGCACCACAATTACAATAATAAGACATAGAAAGGATTCAATATTTGAAATCACAATAACAACATCAAATCACTATTGCAAAATGAGAAAAAAATGAGATAGGAATGCTCTGTTGCTTTTATTGAATTGAAAGGAGTATCACAAATGAAAATTTGAGTACAAATATGAATCTTACAAAGCTCTTTGCAAGTATTCTAGAGAGAAAGAAGCAAATATAAACTCACTCTAATGAGAAAAAAACTAAGTTTTCTCTAATATATGTCCCCAAGATGCCTCCAAGAGTGAGAAAGGAAAAATCTGAGTGAACTACTCCTCAAAATAGTAAATCTAGTGTGATTTTTGAGCAAGGGAAAAAACCTCCAAAATAGGGCCTAAACTGCCTCCAAACTGAATGAAAAATGTGAAAACTTCCATTTGAGGAGGGCTGACCTAGAAAAGACTCAAAAGATGAAGCTTGAACTAATTGAAGAATAAAAATAGAAACCTCAGTTTGCCTATTTTTTCCATTTTTCTCAAAAATGACTCAAACTGAAAATAGAAAGATTCTATGAGAACTCTTTACTATATTTAAAATAACAAGTACTAAGAAAATTTATAGAAATATTTCCTTAATATTGTTTTACAATATTTGCAGTTTCAATTTTATAGAATAGAAAGGGCAAAAAAGACTTGAGTCTCGAATTGATTTTTGCAAACATTACAAGGAAAATATAGTATAATGGTTTTGATCAAATCTTTGCCAAGTATCAAAAATTCAAGGCATTTGCATTTTATTTTATATAAAAATCATAAAATGAAATAAGGCACACAACTATATGATTTTCTCAAAAATCACAAAAAATCCCAAGGCATACAAGGCCTAAGCTTGTAAACTATATGCACAAGGAAAATAATTTCACCAAGACATTAGTTAGGGCATGTAATTTTAAAACAATGTGGAAAAATAAACAAGGTCAAATTAGGGTAAATGGGAAAACCCTAACACAAAACTCTCGACCCCTAACTTTTCACATCATTTCCTCACTTCAATTTTTTCCTTGCTAGAAAACTTGGCGCCGCCATGGATGATTTGCTTGAGTTCAAGCCTTTCATGGATCTTCTATAGGAAAAATGCATGGGTAAGTCTTCTCGTTTACAAGACTGAATAGTGGTCTTCTTATCCTCCATTTTGAACATGTCTCTTGGCTTCTCACTCATGGCTTACCATCATTTTTTCTGATGCATTTCTTTTTTTTGTTCCCTTTGTTAATACCCTCTTTTGCTTGAGGCCACCAAGCATGCTTTTGGTTTGAGCTTTTGGATAAAATCTTGTTGGTTTGAATGCATTTTCTTTGTGAGAAATCAATAGAAAACCTAAGTTTTCCATCAATTGATCCTTGCCTTCTTCTTTATTTTCTATCAATAATATTCTCATTTCAAGCTCATTGAGATGCAAAATGATGTACATATTTAACCTTCCATGTGCATTCTAGGAATAATATTTCATTATTTCTGCAAATGAGAAACTTCTCTGCATTCTAAGTCCATCATTCTCTTTATTTATGAGGCCCTTTGTATCTCCATGGCCACGGATGTGAATAAAATTTCCCCCTATTCTCTGAAAGAATAGAACATAAATCTTAATTTTATTTTCCTTTCAAGCATCTTCCATAGCTTCATGACTATGGCTGCAGCTTTGTATTTTTCTCCTCAAAATCTTTTCTTTGTCGTGGGCTCTATTTTATGGTATTCTAGGTTTACTTCCTTTTGCACTCATGGAATTAGCTATGTGCAAGCCACAACTTTCAAATTTCTAAGTCTCTTATCTCGGCCTTACATCCTTTATGCAAGCACTCGAGGGTTGTTTGCCTCTTAGTTTCTTCACTAAGTAGTTTCTCAAGAAGTCTACTTTTTCTTTTAGAAGCTTAAGAACACAGTAATTCCTTTATAAATGGCATTTGGAGAAGAGAAAACCTTTGATTATTTAATCAAAACCTAGGCTGAAATTTCCCTTTGAGATGAAGTAATTACCATCTTTTGCTTGATAATACCTTTATAAACTGTCATGGTATTTTCCTCTATATGCTATGCCTTGGGGTTTGGAAATTCTCAAAACCTTCCTCTATCCTTTACTTAGCACTATATTGCTTTCATTTTTACCTTTGGTAGTTATGCATTGTTATCATCTTTTCATTTGATGTTGACTGCCCTTGCTATAACTATATATACACTTGATGATCCCCTTCAGTATTAATGCATCAGTGGTATTATGACTATCTTGATACCATTGAATGTTTCAACCTTAAACTCTTAACATATCCATCTCCATTATGAACTATCCCTTGAACCTTTTGCAAGAGTTATATTCTTCTTTGTATTCACTTTCTTACTGTGACTTGTAAATTTGGACAGATTCTCAATTTATTTTGTTGTCTAAAAGTCTATGGTTGAGTCCTCACTATGTGATATCTTTTGATAGCAATGCTTAAATATTCATCAAGGATTTTGGTAACTTGTCACTACCCTTGGGTTTCTCCATGTATAACCAATGAAAATCTATTCTCTTTATAATGTTGCACACTGAAAAATTACTTCATGAGTTCAATACTTGTATTATTTGTGATTGTTTTCAAATATGCAAAATTGACAATCTATGACAACTCCTAAGCAATCCACAACATTTTTTCCTCTCTCTTATTATTGGAATCTCCTTAAGCTGCTACTTTGAGGCATATAATTGCTTACTATCCCTATATATTGACTACCTTATAGAAACTGGTGTCTCAAATAGTCATAACTATCCTATTTACAAAATTCAACGTATCAACTTGCAATTAATTCCTTTCATGATACCATTCTTAATAACAAGTGCTTGTATTTATCACTGTATCATGCTCACAAATAAGGTAGTTGTCCTTTCTTACTACGCTCCTAGTTTGGAAAATATTTGTCATTTATGGCAGAGGTGTTTACCAACTCCCTATCATAGGTGATGAATGTTTGCTTCAAGGTTGATAAATATGATGATTTTACACTCTGTTCCCTCTCAAAATAGGAGAGGGAATCATGTTGGGCTCAACCCTTGTGGGAACCCATTTTTCATCACATGTTGAAATGTTAATAGAAATGGATCCAACAACAAGATTTCACCTATACTTGCATAGTGAATAAACATGTTAGATAAAACAATGAAGCTCAATGCTCCTATGATGTTTGATTTTTTTTCAATCTCTCTTGCATACATTTGATACATGCTTAGCTTACTTAACGCATCATAGGCATATGCTATATTTTTGTTGATAGGGAATATAATGAAATTCATATCTAGAGGTCTAACCAACTCCCTTATCGTGATGCAGGTTCATTTGAAGATTAGGAGCAAGGAGGAGCAAGCAACAACAAAGAACAACACAATACTTCAACAGGAAATGATGGATATGTTTTTTCTTATATGTTATTTTCATTACTTTCACCTTTAGATGTATAGTGTATCTCTATGTTGCTTTAGTTCAACTACTCCCACAATTTGTGTGGGGAATTTGATCATTCTCTACTTTCCTATGTATAGAAAAGCAACACTTATGCAATCTTGTGTATACTCCATTACAAAATGAATGAAACATTACAAAAATGAATGAAAGCAATGTCTTGTCTCTTTATTTATTTTCCTTTATGTTGCAAAACACTGAATAACAAAACTAAATTGTATCCTTTTTAACCACCTTTAAATATGCAATGATTAAGCATAGTAGAAATGTTTGGAATAGCTTTCACCTTTAAAATTAATCAACTGCTTCAACTCTACTAAATTGAGTTGTAGGTAAAAATTTGGTAACACTAACAACCTTCACATCAAATTTATTCAATCTTTTCATTTTTATAAATAATTACTTTTATTTAACTATTCAAACCATGATAAAAAAATAGAATCATTAACATTAATATCAATTTATTAAAAAATATTTTAAAATAGTCAAAATATTTAATTAAAAATAAAATTCCATGAAAACAAAAATTATAAATTACACCTTAAATACTAAATGGGGAGTCTAAAAATTACATAGGATGACAAAATTTGAATGTTTAATTACGAACCAATAAAATCATAGATTGTTGCAAATGTCATGTCTTTTCAAAGGAATCAAAAACTAAATCAACGTAGACTCTTGGGTTAACAATGGATAAATTGGTCAGCTCAAGTCTGCTCTACTCTTCCCACGCTGGCTATTTTTTGAATTTCCAACACTATTTTTTTTGTTATTTGTTTCATTGGTTGTTTAGGCAGGGGGGCAAAGGGCTCCCCATTCCAAGGACATTGTCTCCACTTCTAGAGTTGTGCTTGTGGTGGTAGTGGCTAGTCTACCTACTTCTGAAAAGAAGTCTTCTCCTCGTACTATTGTCCTTTCCCCTGGGAAAAAGACTAATGGAATCTCTGGGAAGTTGCCCTTCTCTTCGACTTTTGGGATTAATTCATTTTTTTTGGAGGAAGCTCTCACTTCCTATGTGGACAAGTTGGTGGGGTCTAACTCACCATCCCAGACTAAAAGACTTGCGAAATCTGCTTCTTTCTTGGTTAGTGGCTAGGAAGTCAATGTCCCTGAGGCCCTTATGTTGAAGGCAATGGATAACCTCAAAATGGATTTGGTTGGAAAGTTCTTGGTGTTTAGGCCAAATATTGAACTAGTTCATCATTGGGCTACTTCCACCTAGAACCTCAAAGGTAGTGTCACCATAAATGCTATGCCTCGAGGTATTTTTCTGTTCTCTTTTGTGGTCTATGAGGATATGCTAAATTTTTTAACTGGAGGTTCTTGGGCCTTTGACCCAAGCTTTAAAAAATTTCTCTTTGTAAATGGAAATCGGGTTTTGACCCATTGGCTGATCTGGGGGCATCTGCACCTACTTGGGTTCGCCTTTTGGGGATTCCCTTGGAGTTTTGGGAGAAAGTAATTTTACAAGGTATTGCTAACTCTTTCAGGAGTCTATTGGCCATTGATAAAATCACCCAAGAGAGATTGATGCTTGTGTATGCTCATATCTATGTCAATGTAGCTGTTAATACAGTTCTTCCCTCTTTTGTTTTGAGGTATGTGCAGGATCATGATGGGCCAAAAAGTGGCAATATGATGGGTATGTGGCTGATGACTTTTTTTTTACCCAAAATTGATGAAACAAAAAGGTTTTTAAAGGAGATTCTTAGCTTTCCACTAATATAAATTATGCTTTACTTTGAATTTAATAAGTAATTATTATTCATTTTCTATTTGAATTACAACTAAAGTCTTGATTGATAGGTTGATTGAAAAGCATCTATAGCTTTGAAACAGTATCACATTTTTTGAATCCAAAACATGTGTCACATTCTATGCTTTGCATAATATAGGATTAAAAAAAGAAAAATTAAATTTCATGAAGTTTTAACCAAGTTAAGGTGGTCAGACATACTAGTTTTTATATTTTTTAAAAGTTGTAATAAAAAATTCACAATTAACTATTTACTTGGAAATAAATTACAAAAAAATATGCATCACATCAGGACATGAGTCCTCTACTTATATCTAAAATCTTATAAAAAAATATTATCATTTTATAGTGGTTAGGGTGGTCAGATAAACACCTACTTCATATTTTTTCCCTGAAATTTAAGTACTATTGCATTGAAATTTCAAATTTTCACCAAATAGATTTTCTTTTTTTAAAACCTAGAAATTTAGAAACTATATTCAATTTGCTATCGATTTTATTCTTACATATTTTTGAAATAATAGATAACTTATTCAAATTTTTATGTCAAGTTGCCTAACTCTAATTTTTCTAAATTTTTTGCCACTTAAGGGCCTATTTTTTCCATGATAATACTGCACATACCCTTTGCTTAATTCTAAGTTTGGAAACTGGACCCAACCCCTGGAGTATGAAAATGCTCACCTCTTTTACCAGCATTGTAAGAGGTTTGGTCATCTTACTAAATCTTGTGCGGGTTTGGGTGAAAGTTCAAAAGCTAAGCGTAAGAGGTCCAAAAGAGACATTTTCCTAAACCTATGGACTCTAGTGTGCAGCCTTCTCTTGTGTCCCCCCAAAAGGTGTCCATTCAGCTTCTGAAGGATAATGTTTTTGAGGTGTTGGTTGTTCCTCAAGTAGAAGCTCAAGTGGTTAAGGTCCAAGTTGAGGACCCCTTGTTGGTGTGGAATGTACAGGTTCTGAAGGCTAATGAGTAGACAAATGGTATTGTGGAAGTCTTAGAAGAGGGAGAGTATGCTCTTCAAGAAACAACTCCATCTCTGAAGGAGCTGAATCTTATCTCCTAGTTTGGTTTTCAAAATATGAATGAGATGTTGGCCCTTCTTGGCTTCCCTCAAGGATCAAGTGACAAGGAGGAGGATGAGGGATGGTCACAAGCTACCTCAAAAAGAAAAAAAGAAAAAGAAACTAGATGTTGGAGGGGGAAATAAGGTGGGAAGATCCTCCTAGAAGGAATCAAGATTGAAAGACACTGTCAGGGATGTGGTTGTAGACAAACAAAAAATCTTGGATTCAATCACGGGATCGAAGCCTAAGAAAAAGTAGTTTGGGGAGCTAGTAGGTGTTGGGGGGTGAGGGTGCTTCTATTTTTTAATGAAGTACGTCTCTTGGAATATTAGGGGCCTTAACAATCCCTATAAATAGTTTTTGGTTAAATCCTACATCCTGGATAACAAAGTTGATGTCCTCCTTTTACAAGAAATGAAGGACGAAGAAAGAAACATTTGAAAAAGCTATTGTTATTATTTGGCCTAGAGCTACTCTTTTTGTTTCTGAAGCTGAAGGAGTGTCAGGTGGTATTGCTACCCTCTGGAACCCCTCTAAATTGAAAGGTTCTTTATGATTAGCTAGTAAGAACCACCTTGAGATTACTCTGGAAGATCCTGGCTCTTAGGAGTCTTGGAATCTTGTAAATATCTATGCCCCTACTTCTAGCAGAGACAAAGTTTTGTTGTGGGAACAACTTAGTGAAGCTATTTCTGAAAGGTGTGATGAACATTGGATGCTAGGAGGGGACTTCAATTCTCCCCTTCTTCCTTCAGAAAAGTCAAGAGGATTGGATGATTACTCAGATAGTATGATGGAGCTTGCTGAATTATTTAACTTGGTAGGTCTGATTGATATTCCTCTCCTACCTGTACTAAATTTTCCTGGTCAAATAGGAGGAATGGAAACCATTTAATTCAAGTTAAACTAGATAGATTATTGATATCTACTAATTGGGATATCTTCCAATTCCTTTCTCTCTTTGCTCTCCCTATGTCTGGTTCAGATCATAATGCTTTGGTTCTAAAAAAATATGTGGATCATAATAAGGGCCCCTTTCCTTTCAGATTTGAAGCCATGTGGTGCACTCATCTAGATTTTGCTACTTTAGTTCAATCATGGTGGGAGGAACCCATCCTTGGAACTCCTATGTTCTATTTGGCTGAAAAACTTCGCAAAGTTAAGCAAAAAGTGAAAGGATGGAATAAGCTTACCTTTGTATGGAGTTTTCTTGGTCGATGAAGATATTTGTGCGAAGGAAAGAGATCTGAGATCCCAATGGTATAAGATTAACAAAAAGGAGGAAATATTTTGGAAACAAAAGTCAAGAGTCCAATGGCTGATGGAAGGGGATAGGAACACCAAATTTTTCCACCAATCTACTCTCAAACACAGAAGCATAAACATAATTAGATCATTGGTTAAAGAGGATGGTTCTATTGTTACAAATGAAAGAGAGATTGCTAGGGAAGCTGCTAACTTCTCTTCTTATCTTTTAAATCTTGTCAATGATTGCTAGGTTAATGTTGTTTTTCTTAATGTTATCCCTAATGTTGTCTCAAACATAGATTTAAAGATGGTGACTAATGTTGTTTCTTTGGAAGAAGTCAAAAAGGATGTTTTCTTTTGGAGCTCTTAAAGCCCCTGGACCAGATGGATTTCGCCCTATCTTTTTTCAAACTTACTGGGAAATTGTCAAAAAAAATCTCTTTAATGTTGCTAGAGACTTTTTTAGGTTGAGAAGGTTGTTAAGTAATCTGAATGCTACCTGTATAGCTCTTATCCCTAAATATTTCGATGCCTCAACAATGAAAGATTATAGACCTATTAGCCTTTGTAATATTGTTTATAATTTTTTTTCTAAAATATTGGTGTTTAGACTCAAACTGGTGCTTGGAAAAATGATAGCTCCTAATCAAAAATGTTTTGTTCAAGGCAGAAACATTCTTGATGCTATTTGTAGACACATAAAAATGGCCTAGACCAACAAACCATATTTTTTTTATGTCTTATCATATTTCTTCTATAGTCCAAATTCAACTATTAATTAAATAATTATTTAATTAATTCATGGCTTTTATTCCTCTTGATTATTTAAATAAATAAATTTTATTTATTTATTTAAAGGCATCACTAATTATCTAATGTCTCTCCATAATTAAATAAATTTCTTAATTTATTTAATTATCCTTGTCCATTATTTCCTCCTGATTATTTAAATAAATAAGTTTTATTTATTTAAATGCGTCATTAATATCTCATGACCTCTTATAATTAAATAAATTCTTTAATTTATTTAATTATCGTCTACCATGGCTTTTTCCAATTTTAAATAAAGATATTTAAAATTGTCCACTTTCCATTTCTTGGCTTTTCCTATTTTAAATAAAATCAGTTATTTAAATTATCCCACTTTCTAATTTATTTATTGTCACATGATTTTTCCTCATTTTTGAGTTAAATTAATTTTAATTCAAAATAATCTTTTTCCTCGAAAAATCAAATAACTTTTATTTGATTGTTGATTTTTCAAATCTTGTCTTTCTGTCCAATCTTTATCTTCTTGATTTTCAAAATCTTTCTCTTTCTGTCCAATCTTTATCCTCTTGTCACATTCATTTTCAATCATCAAATTGATTTTCTCAAATTGTATCTTGGCCGCTCATTTCAGATTTTTCTCCTAAGCCTAATTAGGGGTTGTCACATGCAATCTCAACCTCTGATTTTAGGCTTTCATCAACTTTTAATCCTGACCATCCGTCCAAAATTGCATTTTCTATAAAATGCCAATTTTACTCACATTTTGGGACCACTTCATTAAGATAGACATTTATGCTTAGATTTTACATTGCATTTAGCTTATTTACTTTGATTATTTACTCATAGGAATAGTCAATTTTTCATAGGCATAGTCTTTATTTGTCATTTAAAAATCCTTCAAAACTTGCAAAGGGCTTGGTCACAATCATTTGCTCACACACACAAATCTAAGGGCAACAATCACAATTGCTACAAGCTAGAAGGTGCAATGGAAATGAATCATGAAAGCAACGAGTAACAGATATAACTATTTTAATTTGTTTAAGCTTTCAATGTGTTTCATAGTTTCTTTGGGTTTTGTTTATTAATCTAATCTTCTATCCTACCTGAAAATGATGCCATTGATACACTATTATCTCTACCCATGAGATAATCCACTATATGGAGCATTCAAAAAATCTTGGGATGGCCTTCAAAATTGACATCTCAAAGGCCTATGATAAGGTCTCCTAGCCTTTCCTCTTTTCTATTCTTAAGAAGTATGGGATAGATGGAAGATTTTTAAAGATGACTTCGACATGTGTTACTTCTCCTATGTATTCTATTTTGGTTAATGGTGTTCCCCAAGGCTTCTTCTCTTGTGGTCGTGGTCTCAGGTAAGGGGACCCTCTTTCTCCCTACTTATTTATTATTGTTGTTGAAGCCTTGGGAAGGAATATTCAAAGGTTGGTAGATGTGCAAGCTCTTAAAGGTATTAAGGATGCTTCCTCTCTTAGGCCTGAGTCCCATCAAAAATTTGTTGATGATACCCTATTGTTTGGGGAAGCTTCGGTGGGGGAACCAAGCTTATGGAAACATATACTTAATGATTATGCTATTGTTTCTAGTCAATGCATTAACTATGAAAAAAAAAAAGTTTACTTTTTCAACACTGATTAATAGATAAGGGACAAAGTAAAAAAAAATTTGGGTTATCCAGAAGCTGAGTTTCCTGATACCTACCTAGGGCTCCCATTATTTTCCAAGAGATTATTAAATAATTACTAGAACCAACTATTAGAAAGGATTCAACATAAATTGGTAGGATGGAAGGGGAAGCTGCTAAGTTTGGCAGGTAAAATTCAACTCCTTAAAGCCTCTCTTCAAAATATTCCAATGTATTACCTTTCTTTGTTTAAAATTCCTGCTCATATAGGGGAGAAGATAGAACAAATTTAGAGGAAATTTATGTGGTCAGGAATAGAGGGAAAAAAAAAAACTATCTCTTGTTAGTTGGGATAAAGTCTATAGGCCTAAAAGATGTGGGGGGTGAGGAATGTGAAGAATTAATATGCTAAACAAATCCTTAATTGCTAAAATTAGCTAGAATTTTCTGGAAGGCTCTAAAGATTGGGTCAAAATTTTCCAAGCCAAGTACTTGAGAAATAGGAATTCTGGTTGTTTCCTATCTCAATTGGATCTTCCTTCTAGTTCTGCCTTATGGAACCATCTTATTAGGTTAAGGAATGTGTTGAAGTTGGGGGCAAGGAAGAGAATAGGAAATGAGATTAACACATATTTTTGGAAGGATCTTTGGATTGAGAATGCCACCCTGTCTGCTTATGAGGATTTGAATCCCCTAAAGTGTAGCCTCCAGATAATTTGTATCAAAAAGGTGAGTGATTACATAATATGGGAAGGGGAGGAACCAAAATGGAAGGAGTTTGATGCCTTGTTAAGGATAAATATTTTGCAGGGTCAAAGACATGTGAACTGGGATCCTCTCCTCATTAATTTGCTTAATTTGATTGGGGAGGTGAAGTAGTTTGATAGAGGAAAGGAGGATGAATGGCTCTAGAAAAGAAGCTCCTTAGGCTGTTTCTCAGTTAGAAAGGCCTATGAAGACTTGGTGAGGGTCCAAGATGCTATTCCTAATTCCTTCTGGAAAGTGGTGTGGCTTAAGAATTTGATTCCTAAAATCAGTTATTTCTGGTGGACTACTGCCCATGGCAATATCCTCACCATTGATAACCTAGTTAAGAGAGTTTTACATCTAGTTAATTGGTGTTCTCTATGTACAAGCAAGAGGAAGAATCGATAACTCATATGTTCTTCCATTCCAATTATGTGAGGGAAGTGTGGTCCAATGTGTTGTAGTTATTATCTTCGGATTGGGTGTTTCCAAACTCAATGAATTTGTTTATCGAAGGATGGTCAAACTGTTCTTTCTCTCATAATGTTATCATGGATATGTGGAATCAAGTTCCCCCCTTTGTTACATGGGGGATATGGAAGGAAAGAAACAATAGAATTTTTAGGGAAGTGGAGAGAAGCAGTGGGGATGTGTTTCAAATAATTAGAACTCAAATTAGGAAAATATTGAGGCAAGCAAATATAGCTTCTCCAACTCCTGGCCAAACTACAAGGAGATGAGAATAAAACAAAATTGGGATATATGTAGATACTTAACCAATCTGAATTGGTCTAAGATGCTTAATAGGATGGGTACTTCCTTGATTCCTCCTCTAAGAGATTAGGTGAAGTGCAACTTTGACGGCTACTCAAAAGGCAACCTAGGTTAGGCTGGAGTTGGTGGCCTAGTGAGAAACTAGACTGGTGACTATATAATGGATTTTGGAGTGAATCTAGGTATCTGCTCTAACAAAAAAGTAGAAGCTATAGCTACTCTTGGTACCTTCAATTTCCTAAAGGAGTTGGGTTTTTAAAATGTTATCATCAAAGGGGACTCAAAGATAATTGTGGATATTTTAAATGATGTTAATACACCCCCATGGGAAATAAAAAATATTATAGACAGATGTAAAGTAATTAAAAATTCTCTTACTATCTGTCGGGTTCAACATGTGTATAGGGAAGGGAATAGAGCTACTGATTGTGCAACAAATGTGGCGCTGGGGTGTAGGGGTTGGACATAGTGGACCAGTGGAAATATGTCACCGCCTCTTAGAGATGTCATCCTCAATGAAAAGTTTGAAAATGAATATCAAATGCGTATCTAAAAAATTAGTTGTTGGTGGGGCATAATGGTACAAAGTGGTGTTGTCAAGCTTTCCTAGTAATGATGGCTTAAGGTGTACATGCAGGTATAGGAGGATCCTCGAGGGAGATAATCTCATTAATTTCCCGTTAAAGAGTATGATAAAAAATCACATGTTGATTTTGGTTTTGATTAATGTTGTCATTTCAATATGTTTCAAAAATCCCTCTATTAGTTTTTCATGTATTTCTATAGAGGGAAATGGCAGGAATTTAATTATGGTTGTTAATTCTAGCAATAATCATAATGCATTTTGGGCTCTAGGAAATGTGAGGTTGTCGTCCCTAAGAAGAAACTTCTCGAATTGCAATTTTTTTGGGAGTTTATGTTTAGTTTGGGTTTCAAATATTGGTTTCAATAAGGGAAGAAAGCAATTTGTAGGGGAGAGTATGAAGTCTAGCTAGTCTCTGCATAAGAACTTGTAGATGAGCAAAATGGGAGGTCTGAGAAAAAGAACTGAACCACCTAACTACCAAGCACTGAAACAAAATGGTGACCTCTGGAGTATGTTTGAAAACATAGGAATTGCATCCTTCTTCCAATCCCTCAAAGGCTATAATGAAAGTTTAATGAAAAAATTTATTCATTCTTGGAGGAGAGGTTGGGTTTCTATAGGTGCTGTGAAATTTGAGGTTACTTCTCATTTCATAGCCGAGGCCATAGGTTTGCAGAATTTTGGTCTAAAGGTTTCCAAAAAAAGTGGAGTTGATTACCAAAGATTTGTGGATAATTTTTTTCATGATGGAGAAAATCTCAAGCAGTTCTAGAATGGGTATGCCAAACTCGAACTTCCTCCTTTTTCCCTTGTGAGTTTGTTTGTTATGTGCTATTTTACTCTAGAAGGTTGCTATATGTCTATTCATGCTTATCACTTTCCTATTTTAAACCACATTAGACATGGGGAGTGCATAAACTTATCATTTTACCTCCTGCCCTCAATGTAGCTGAATATAGAGAAAGGTGCTAACCCACTGCTCCACTAGGGCCTAATGCTTAGTTTGTACAAATTTTCCCTATCCCAAAATCCCCATGGTAATCCTCTTAATGCAAGAGTTGAGAACCCTGACTAGTCTGATGAGGACAATGTTGAACTGTGGAGGGTGGATAACCTAGATGTTGATGAACCCTTGGTTGTTGAACAACTTCCCCACAACCCTCTTGTTGTTGTTGCCAGACATTTTCTTATCCCTACCAAGAGCAACTCTCTTGTGGAAAATGTGTCAAACCCTTCTACCCCTTAGTCCCAAAAAAGTGAGGATTTGAAGAATGTTGACTTGCTGCTTACTAGAGCTACCCCTGAAAAGAGAAAACACTCTCCCCTACTACTTGAACCCCCAAAAGCTAAGAAACCTAGAAGGGATGTCAATCCTAGTGAAGTTATTTGTATTTAAGAGGATTTGAATCAAAAGGAGGTGGTCAAGGAGAATTTATAGGGATAGGGGAGTGGCGGTAGCGGTGGAAGAAGGTTGGGCCAATTGGAAAAGGTGGCCTCAAAAGAGAAAAAGGGGAAAGAAAAAGTGTCTATGGATGTGGAGGATATCTCGGGTTATGAGGAGTTTGAGGCTCAGGAAGATGATGATTTTGAGGAAACTTCCTACAATATGGGGGAAGATGAATTGGATGAGGAGGAAAAAGATGAGGAAGAGGAGGAGCAAGTGAAGCCATCTGAGGAAAAGAATGAAACTGGTAATAAATAGGATGTTGGGCTTTTGGGTATGGAGAATAAAACTGAAGAATTGAGTAATGATTTCTAAAAAAGTAGATTAACCTTTTTGTAGGTCCAATTTCAAGATATGGAAAAGGATTTGGTTACTCTGATGAGAGTCACTAATAGGTTGATGAGATGCGCTATACTAGGAGTGGCCTTGGGAGAAGCGAAAATAATCAAAAAATTGAAGAAGCAGGGGAAATATGATGCCTTGAAACTATTTGATGAAACAGAGGGACCTAAATGGCTTGAATATGTGACTCTCTTAGGAGAGTATGGGGACCTATTAAGGAAGGCTAGCTAATGGCTTGGTTTTTTGTTTTCCTACCTTTTGATGGGTTTTTTTAATTATACCAATATCTGGGATTGTTCATTAATTCTCTATTAGATTTGGTGGAATACCATCTGGTATACTATGGACTTAATTAATGGTCTTAGTAGCTTAAAATTTGTTGGTAGTAACTTTTTTTTTGATAGTGTAGACACATGAAATTGACATCATGCATTTGATTAGGTCATATTCATCCATTCATCAAATAAATCAAGTTTATTTGGTCAATCTCCTAAAGTCATCAATTTAAATTAAATAAATCAACTTGATCCACCCTCCTTGATTAAATAAATCAAACCTTTATTTAATTAAGTTTAAAATCACCTTTCATCTCCCTTTGATTTAATTTAAATCCAAACATCTAAGTCAAATGGGTCAAACACCTAAACATCATCTAAGCTAATCTAGTCCTGATTAACCTAATCTAACCACCCATCACATCCTCTAGCTTTTCCCACTTGCACCAATAAAGCATTTTATTTCATTTATAAATTCACCATTTTCCATCAACATGGCATCTTTGAGGAATATTCCCTCAAATCTGAATTCAAAAGCAAGTTGAAATGTACATCCAACAAGGCATTTAATAGGTCTTACATGTCTCTTACATGTCCCTTACAAAGGTCAAAGTCAGCATTTAACTCTCAAATTCAAATTTGAATCTCCCCCTCTTTGGCACATTGACCAAAATGTGCTCATTCCTCAACCTATCACAAGTTAAGAAGTGGCCCCTTCTCATTGGTTGGTTTTTAGTCCCACATCCTCCATATTTGGCATTCTTTTATCCCTTTTGGCCATAAATAGAGATCATCTCCATTGATCAACTCCTCCACAATCTTTAGATCTTTCTCCATATGATTGTCATTTGAATCCATATCTTAGCATTCCATATCATACTCAAATCATCAATATCATGGAGCTTAGCAAAGGATTGGGAAAGGGATTCATTCCATAAAAGCACCAATCCAATATGAGATAGAATTAACATCATGTTTTTATGTGCTTTTGGTTTAGTCAGCTTGTTATTTGTTTGCATTTTAAAACATGTTGGATTATCTCATATGGATGTGAATATTTTCTTTGTTGCTAATGATATATGTTAGAATATTAGCCATTTGCAGATTTAACATCCATAGATAGATAATGGTTTGACTATAGTGATGGTTTTAAATTTGGGCCTACGTGCCAACTTGATGCTTTTTTTTGGTTTGGTTGGTGGTGTTGTTTCCCAACTTTGCTGCTCTTTTTGATCTGTTATTGTTCCATGGGATCAGGGCCCTTCCCTGCTTATTTTATCTAAAACAATGGAAAACACAATCTACTATGGTATATTTAATAATTGCTATTGTCTAAAACAATTTCCTTCCTAAAACATTGAATGGCAATCATAACTTTAGATGTTTCTCATGGCTTCTATAACATTTCCAAGTGTATGTATAAGTATTGTAATATTTCCTTGATTCTTGAAAAGGGACAGTGTAAGGAGGGACCTGTGAGGAGTCAATATCGTGAATAGTGAATACGGAAAAAATGCGAACAAATAAAGCAATCTAACAATGATGAACAATCATATTCATTTTTCTCATCTTGCATCATTTATCCATCAATTTGTGTTGTAGATGGATCAAATTAGTTCATGATATTGCTATCAGGTTATGAGTCAGACTCATTGGCCAATGTTTCATGAGTAGTGGTTCACAAGAACCCATCTCTCATTATAATGAATGGTCCACTTAGCACTCATTGCATATAGGTGATGCTCACAGAGGTGAAGCACTAGGCCTTCCCAAGAGGTCACCTATCAAAATATGATGCTCACATAGGTGAAGCACTGGACCTTCCCAAGAGGTCACCCATCCCAATACTAGATGCAATGAGTGCTAAGTGGACCATTCATTATCATGAAAGATGGGTTCTTGTGAACCACTACTCATGAAACATGGGTCAATGAGTTTGACACATAAAACTACATTGTTGAATCCTGATAGCAATATCACAATTTTACATGCTATGGAAAATACCTCCTACTTATCAAATCATCTCATCTAACTTCACATAGGGAATTCCTCCAGTGTAAATATTAGATCCAAAATGTCCCTAGGTTGCATTAAGCCTTCAGTTTCCATTATGTTTGATTAGAGTCTATCATTTCATATTGATAAGCTTATATATGAATGATATGTGACATCGGAATTTTAGGAAGTATGTGAAGGAAACCTTTAACCCCATCTCAAATACATCTCCTTAAATCTAATACCTAAAAAATAGAGCTCCTATTTTCTTATACAATATTCTATGAAGCTAATGTCTTTTGTATGATTGAAATTAAAGTGTTGAAATACCCTTAAATCTAATACCTAAAAGATCGGAGCTACACTATTCAATGAAGTTGATGACTTTTATATGATTGAAATTAAACTGTTGAAATAGTAAAAGCTGATATATAATATTCTATAAAGTCGATATCTTTTATATGATTGAAATTAAATTGTTGAAATAGTAAAAGTTGTCATTTCATATTGATAACCTTATATATGAATGATATGTGATAGAAAAAATTTAGGAAGTATGTGAAGAAAAAGTACTTAGGAAGTATGTGAAGAAAAAGTTTGACCCCATCTCATATACATCTCCTTAAATCTAATATTTAAAAATCAGAGCTCCTATTTTCTTATACAATAATATGAAGTTGATGTCTTTTATATGATTGAAATTGAAGTGTTGAAATACCTTCAAATCTAATACCTAAAAAATAGGAGCTATAGTATTCTATGAAGTTGACACATTTTATATGATTGAAATTGAAGTGTTGAAATACCCTTAAATCTAACACCTAAAAAATAGGAGCTACAGTATTCTATGAAGTTGACACATTTTATATGATTGAAATTAAACTGTTGAAATACCCTTAAATCTCATACCTAAAAAATAGGAACTCATATATTCTTATACAATAACTATGAAGTTGAGGTCTATTATATGATTGAAATTAAAGTGGTGAAATAGTAAAAGCTATCATTTCATATTGATCAGCTTATATATGAATGATATGTGACAGCAAAATTTTAAGAAATATGTGAATGAAAGTTTTAACCCCATCTCAAATACATCCTCTTAGATCTAATACCTAGGAAATCAGAACTCCTATTTTATAAAGTTGACACCTTTTATATCATCTAAATTAAACTATTGGAATACCTTAAAAAAATCAGAGAACCTATGAGGCTGAAGCAACGTGCAATCAGCCATTTTATTTTTAACTTTGAGAGAGAAAAGTCATCTATTTGTAAACGAACATAACGTAGTTGCTATTTTTCCATGGCAGATACTCCAAAAGTCCAAAATCTATAACAGCCAAGGGATCATATCAGCCATTCAAAATTGGATAGAAGTTCTGTAAAGATAAGTTCACCATAATGAAGAAAAGGATTCTTATAAACAAGCTATTTTCCACTTGTAGAAAAAAGTGTTTTTCAATTGAAAAGACGTTTTGATTCTTTCTTTCTCTTGATTGCTTGCTTGTTTGTCATTTTGATGATGGATCATGATTGATACTTGATCATGTTGATGATGGATCATGATTGACACTTGATTATTATAGATTTTGGAAATTTGATGCTTTTAAGATGTTTTGATTTTTAATTTTCCCCACTTTCCCACTGAAAGAACCCACCATCAGAGTTACATTTGATGGAAGTTCTATACATTGGATTGCATGACAGGCTTCACCATAACCCCACAAGAATATTATTAATATTAGATAAAAATATCCGTGGGTTGTATTACGCCTTTCGCTTCAACTATGCTTTGATAGAAGTCTTCTATTCACCATCATAAGCTTCTCAGCAAAGCATACCCACCATGAATTAGCTACGATGATACTGGAGAAAGGTATCATCGTTTTTACATAAATATCTCACAGTTAAACTCTGCTTTTATTCTAAGTGGTGTAATAACACAGAGATACACACTGTGCTCGGAAAAAGTTGTCCTCTCCATTGAGAGCTTTAAAGTACAGATGCACATGGAATAGCAGATTTCACTTTGGAGATAAGTGAAACACAGGTGTTTTTTTTTTTTTTTTTAATTATGTGCATGATTTATGAAACTCATTTGGAATTTGATGATTTATTTAGTCTTTTTTTAATTTTAGACCCTATATTACAACTTTAAAATTTATTAGACCATATAATTTGACTTGCAATATTTTTGTTAAGTCATAAAAATTTATTATAAGAAAAAATATAATATAGTATTTTAATTTATAATATATATCATTT
This sequence comes from Sequoia sempervirens, assembly GCA_007258455.2. Taxonomy (NCBI): domain Eukaryota; kingdom Viridiplantae; phylum Streptophyta; class Pinopsida; order Cupressales; family Cupressaceae; genus Sequoia; species Sequoia sempervirens. Next base: position 23,391 of record VDFB02322918.1, read on the forward strand.
TATAATGTTTATTATAAAAAGACAAATTTATTTAGAATCAAATATAAATTTTTTGAATTTTTTTTTAATATGAATTTAGAAACTTTTCACATTTTTATTAATAGTTATTATTGTTTTATATTAAAATATATAATTTATAATATTTATTATAAAAATCTGTACTAAATCAGAATCTTTTCAAAATAGAATATTTGTAACAAGATTTGTTTTTAATATGAATTTAGAAACTTTTGTTAATTGTTATTTATATTTATTATAAAAATATGTATTAAATCATAGCACCTCTCTACTTAAAATATTATCTTCTTATTATTCTTTAATTTTTTTAAAATTTATGTACACAAACTTTCAAACCACACTTTACCATCATAACATCTCTATGACTCCATGGTCCCATGGAGGGGGGGGCTCCCTAAAAAATTTTAGTGGGTGTTGCTGAGAAGTTTTAGGAATATTTTAAAGTTGGTGGTCCCATGAATTTAGTTTTACAATTCAGCTTAAAAGTTTGAGCTCCAAATTTAAGGAACAAACTGGAATATTTTGATAAAAATTAATAAATAAATAAAAATTCCCTCATTTTTTGGTTTTTTTGAAATTTAAATTCCTAAAAAAAATTGTAGGGGCAATTTCTAGCCCCACCTCAATATTGGATCCAACTATCCAGCCCCTAAAATGCACCTATGGTATGATGCCCCCCATACATCATAACTGCAGTTAACCATTTCTCATGACTTAAACTCACCGTTCTGTAAAAACACTCCAGTTCACTGTAACATTAGTTTGAATTCCCGACCCCACCATTAACATGCACTTCTGTAGCCACCTGAGCTCCCTCTGCAGTATGGAGCATGATCCGCCAGTGGAGCATTGACATTGACAGCGCATCATCATTTGATAACCACTGTTACAAAAAAAATTAAGCAGAAAAGTTTTTATATTATGCTTACAATTGGACTCTCTTTAACCATGATTTCTCACTCGCCCAGACAGTTGCAGGTTTACGGAAAATGCATTGCAGAATTTCTGCACAAGGCTTGAATTCTTAAGGCTCCTTCTCGAAGGATCAAGGCAGCTTAAATCACACAACCATTTTTATGTGAGTTGAAAACGATTGTAAAGTGGCCTTCTTTCTTTTTTTGGTGAATCAATGTACGATTTTCTTCTCTTTAAGATAGTCAGAATTGCTTGCCTGTATTTTTGACAAAAGGGGGTTCCTGGCCAGTAGTTCATTATTAGGTTCTGAGTGCTTGTTTTGTGCATTGTAATCTCATTTGCTTTATGCCTGTATCCAAATCAGATTTTGTGACATGAAGGCCTAAATTAGTGTTGGCATTAATTCATGAATTTAGGAGCTCTAATATGATGTTCTATGTGTAGTGGGTTTTTATGATCTATTTGATTTGTATGAGGAACAAGGTTTAGGCGGGGAGAAAGCTTGGCACCTATTTAAAACCTTGAATCTCAAAACAAGATTATGGTGGGGAAGCACTCTACACAGTTCAAATGTGATTTCCTATTTTATTCATATAAAATGATAAATAAATTTATTAAAAAAGTATTTGATATTGTTTTATTAAGGGTGATGTAGGTTTTAAAAAATAACTCAAAATTTCTTATAATGGAAATAAGAAGAATGTACAAACCATCAAAAGATTAATCTGATAAGGAATTATGTTGAAGTTACAATAGTATGACAACAAAGTTGCAAGAAGTGAAGCACCCAAACAATAACTAAACCCTTGATAAAATCAAAGAGAAGAAGGCAAAAAAAAGAGAGAGCAATTGTTGCAAACAAAATTCTAACAACAAAGCAAGTATAAGTTATGAACCTTACAATCTAAGATAACAAAAAACCATGGTAAAACTAATGGGAAGAAGGCAAAGAGTTGAGAGCAACTTTTGTTTCTCACTCATCCTTTAGATATTGTAGGTGATTGATTAAATATGAAGAGATATTTTGACTCATTAAACCCAATCACCTTAGCCTTCTTATGATTATAAGTTTTTGATCTAGGACATTTTTGCAATGGGATTTCTTGCTTCCTTAAGCCTACCTAAAGTATATTAATGTTTTCCTTACAATTCTAAATTGTTGTTCTACTCACATTTTTTGTGCTATTTTCTAGTTCTCCTTAATATATTGCAATTATGTTTTACATCCAATTGATTCATTATTTCTAAGCCTAAACAAGTCTTCCATAACATTTCATTGTGCCATGTTAAAATTACCCTCTATAATTTTTTAGAGAATATTCCATACACATAATGATTAAGTAAGGATATCATGAGACTAAGTCTTTTATTTTCCAAAAACACTACTTTAGAATGGTGAGACAAATATAAATATCATTTTCCATGCCACTCATCTTATTGGTTGTTTTCTCAATAATAGAAGCAAACTTCTCATTACCAAAATTCACCCTCCTATGCCATCCAAGAAAACAAGACCGGTCAATCTCAGGACACCCATAAAATCCTTGTTTAAATACTCATCTTCCTTGATGTCCTCTACTTCATACACCTCTTTACCCCAACATTGCTGATCACAATCCTCTAAAATAAACCTCTTTAAAAGTGGGCCTTCTTACTATTAAGCTCATCCAACCTATCTTCAACAACCTCCATGGTGCAGGAGCACACCTAGGCTAACCTCCATAGTTAGGATATTTTTGGGCTTGTATCTGACATTAGCCAAGTCAGAGTAACTGTATGTTTGTTTTGGACCTTAGAAGGTCATTGTTGTGGCTAGGTGAGTTAGTCATTAGGACTAAGGTCACCAAAGTTAGTCGTTGTTAATAGTTTTTACATTGCTTAGCCTTAGTAGCTTAAGTTGGGATTTGAGTCTTAAATGTGTTCTAAACACATGAATGATGTTAGAAAGATGCCATGAGGCCTTTAATGGAGTTGGTTACTCGAAATATAGGAGATAGAGGTCCTAAGAGTTAGGAAGGTGGCATAATGACAAAGTTGCCAAATGTTGTTACAAAATTGTCATGACAACATTTGCCATTATGGAAAATGTTGCATGCAACTCGGTTACATAGGATCCCCTAAAGGATAGGAGTGGGGGATCGACCAACATACCCTAAAAACATGGTGAATGGCATCTAAGATGCAGGAGGCTCGAATTCAAGGAGCAAGAGATTGTAATCAAAGTTTTTTGGAATAGAAGATAGCTCTGTAATTTCTTTTTTTTTTTGTGAACTCTGAGTGTTATTGAGTGACAGTGATACTAAGTGAATTGGATGTTTTGATTTGGTGTCTTGAATAGATAGGTTAAGGTTTAGGGGTTTTACTGGTCCTGTCCTGACTAGCTTGTCTTTTATGGCTCCCCCATGAAATCTAGTCACGAGATTTTCCCGAGGATAGATGGATGTGCTAGGGGAGCCATTGGTTTGTACATATGTAGAGTTAGGAGTCATGGAGAGTGGAACAGTTGTGTTTAATTTCAAGCCCTAGGCGAGCTTAGAGTGCCTGGTTAGAGGTTTGATAGTAATGAATTGAAGAATTTAGGTAGGGGATTGAGGTACAGTATTGAACAAGTACAGTTCAAGGTAGGGTATAGACATATCTTAACATGCTAGAAGGATTGAGGTTCTATCAATCCATTTGACTAATTTTTGAGTGAGAAATCAGTGAGGTCCTTGTAAATGGGCCTTTTAACCCGGTTTAACCTAGATAATAGGAAACCAGAGTACGAAGGACTTAGGAGTCTAGAATCTTTTGAATCCTTCAAAAAATCCAAAATGGTATTCGAATGTGGAACTGGTTTTTCAAGTTGTTTGGAAAGTTTGGGCAGGAATGAAGTAAAGGTCTCTATCAAGTGCTACAAGGAATTAGGCCCCCTCAAGACCAATTCTTGAAACTGGTAGGAAAGGAGTTTGGGAATCCTCCAAGATGGATCCATTTGGAAGTACATGGCATGTTTCCAATATGTTTGGCACCCCTGCAATCAATTCAATGTTTTGAGTGATGCTGGCACTTAGAGTCTTCTAAGTGTAGGAGAGAGTTTACACATGATAAAGTGGTGTTAGTCCTTCAAAGTGAAGTACAAGGTGTGAGACTCTTGGAGAGGAGTTGGATCAAGACTTAGTTAATCATCTAAGCCTAACAAGGACCTAGAAGATATTAGGTTCCTAGACGAAGACAAGGAAAAGTCTTCTTAGCTAGTTGTGCAAGAAAGCCTTGGAACACTTACACCATATTGATATCAAAGCAAAGTTTGATTAGGCTTGTGATTGATGTTGCAACCCACTAAATCAGTAGGAGAGAATACACCAGAGGAAGATAAAACCATGGTGACTAATGCTGAGTTAGCCAAGAAGGTAGAAGAACAAGAAGAGGATAATCGGTTGCTAAGAGAAAGATTGTCCCAAATGGAGCAGCTCTTGGGTGATGTCCAAGACAAAACTGATAAGGTCAAAGTTAAAATTGATCAAAAGGAAGAGAAATAAGCAAGGGAAAAGGAATTAGAATTGGAGGAGGAAACTCGAACACCTGACCCTGTTCTTCTCAAAGAACCCTTCTTGAGGGCACTAAAGGCCTTAAGTGGCAAAGCTTTGGAAGGTGTGCCACTATTCAGTGGACAAATGGACCCAGTTTCAGTCATGGATTGGATAGACAGCATTGAGAATCACTTTGAATGTGATGGTATCTCAGAGGCCCAAAAATTCATGGTGGCCAAGTCAAGGTTGAGAGGTTCAGCTCTCACATGGTGGAAGTTTGTGCAAAATGAAGGAGAAAAAGAAGGAAAGGGTCCTATAGTTACATGGAGGGGCATGGTAACTAAAGTAAAGCATACCTATCTACCTGATGACTTTGAAGTCCAGTTGCATAGGAGGAGACATAATCTTAGACAAAAAGATTTGGATGTCCAAGCATACACTAAGGAGTTCCAAAATTTGTGCCTAAGATCAAAGGTGGTTGAAGATGAAAGCATCAAGCTAGCAAGGTACTTGAATGGACTCAAATGGTCTATTCAAGAAGACATGAGTGTAGTGAACTTCAAAACCATCTACCAAAGTTATCAAATGGCCTTGAAGATAGAGGAGAAAAGCAAAAGGAAGCAAGAGCAAACCTCCAAGAGTAGAGGTAAAGGAAAAGACAATAGAGGACAAAGAGGTGGCTATGGTGGAAGGAGTTCAGAATCAAAGGCTCAAGGAGAAGTCAAGTACTCTGAGCAGCAAGAAGGAAGCTCTAGTAGAGGTGGTAGAGGAAGAGGCTCTAACTTTAGGGGAAGAAGTGGTGGACAAGGAAGAGGCAATCACTTTTCCAATATGAAGTGTTATCATTGCAATCAAATGGGACACCCTACCTATAGGTGTCCAGAGAAGGGTAATACTTCTCAAGGAGGTGATAAGAGAACTAATCTAGTTCATGATGAGACAAATGCAACAGAGAAAAATTTTGAGGTACCATTAAATTCAGAGGAAGGTGAGAACCTCATGATGAGGAGAACTTTGATAAAAGAGCCAATTAAGGAGGAATCAAGCCAAAGGAGGTCCCTATTTAGGATAAAATGCAAAATGATGGGGAAAGTATGTAGAGTCATCATTGACTTAGGGTCTACTGACAATATTGTGTTAGAGGAAGCAGTCAGCAAGCTAAAGTTGACAAGGAAACCCCACACTAATCCTTACAAGGTCACGTGGCTCAATAAAGGCCAACATGTCTTAGTAAATGAACAAGCATGGGTGGAGTTCTCAATTGGAAGGTACAAGGACAAAGTATTGTGTGATGTGTTACCTATGGATGCATGTCACTTTCTCCTAGGTAGACCATGGCAATTTGATCACCAAGCTATGCATGATGGACCGAAGAACTCTTATACTTTCAAGAAGGATAAGGTAACATTCAAAATTCAGTCACTGTTAGAGGATGCAAGAGTGAAGACAGCAGGTCCTAATCTGCTCATGGTTCATGAAAAGGAGTTCTTAGAAGCCTTGGAAGAAGGAGAAGGAGTTGGCTATGCATTAGTGTTAAGGCCAAGAGAGGGAAGTAATGACATAGCAACTAAGAAGCCAGAGTTACCTAAAGAGATACATAATATGTTGCAGACTTATGAAGGCATTGTAAGCAGTGGACAACCAACAACATTACCCCCTAAAAGAGTCATAAGTCATAGGATAGACTTGATACCAGGGGATACCCTACCAAATAAGGCAGCCTACAAGATAACCCCTCAACAAAATGAGGAAATAGCTAGACAAATACAAGAACTCCTAAACCAAGGTCTCATTAAAAAGAGCATTAGTCCATATGTCGTACCCACCGTCCTAGCACCTAAAAAGGGAGGAGATTGGAGGCTTTGTACTAATTCAAGGGCCATAAATAGGATAACCATTAGATATAGGTTCCCTATCCCTAGGATTGAAGACCTAATGGATTTGTCTGGGTGAAGCTAAGTACTATACCAAGATAGACTTAAAGAGTGGTTATCACCAAATTAGGATACGTGAGGGAGATGAGTGGAAAATAGCCTTCAAAACCAATGAAGGTTTATATGATTGGCTTGTTATGCCATTTGGGTTATCTAATGCCCCCTCCACATTCATGAGACTCATGAATGAAGTCCTCAAAGACTACATTGGTAAATTTGTAGTGGTATATCTTGATGATATACTAATTTATAGCAAAACAAGAGAAGAGCATCTCAAATAGATATAGTTGGTTTGCAAGAAGCTACATGAGGAGAAATTGATGATCAACTTAGAGAAGTGTGAATTCATCAAGACAGAGCTGGTGTACCTTAGGTTTGTATTATCTCATGGCAACCTGAAAATGGACATTAGAAAACTGAAAGCCATCCTCAATTGGCCTACTCCAAGGACAACAATAGAGGTAAGAATTTTTCATGGCCTTGCTCAATACTATAAGAAGTTCATAAGACAATTTAGTGCTATTTGTGCTCCTATGTTGGATACCATTAAAGGAGGGATGAAGACTAGATTTGTATGGAATGAGCAAGCTAACAAAAGTTTTGAGTTGTTGAAGGAAAAGATAGCTACCCAACCTATTTTGGTGTTGCCAAGCTTTGAGAAGCTATTCACTATTGAGTGTGATGCAAGCAATGTGGCTATTGGAGCTATTCTAAGCCAAGAGGGCAGACTGGTGGCTTTTCATTCAGAAAAGTTAAGTGAAGCCAAGAAGAAGTATTCTTCTTATGACCTTGAGATGTATGCATTGGTTCAGGCTTTAAGGAAATGGAGGCACTACTTGCTTCCCAAGGAGTTCATAGTGTATTCCGACAACCAAGCACATAGTTTCCTGAATTCACAAGAAAAATTGAGTCACAAACACATGAAGTGGGTTGAATACCTGCAAGCTTATACTTTTAATATCAAGCACAAGAAAGGAGTACTCAACAAGGTGGCAGATGCCTTGAGTAGAAGAGTTCTTACCATACAAGAGATTTAGTTGAAGAGCATGGGAATAGATCATTTCAAGGATCTATATGCAGATGATGAAGATTTTGTAGACATTTATAAGGTATGTGTTGAATACAAGAATCATTTTCATAGTAGATATGTTGAATATACTTTGCAAAGTGATCTCTTGTTTAAAGGGAATCAGTTATGTGTCCCTAAATGCTCTATTAGAGAGAATTTGATACAAGAAAAGCATAATGGTCCATTGAGTGGTCATTTTGGGATCACGAAGACTCAAGAACTTGTTCAAAGGTTCTATTATTGGCCAAGGATGAATCTAGATGTTAGGAGGTATGTGGAAAGTTGTATAGTATGTCAAAAGGCCAAGGGTACTTCTTCAAATGCAGGCTTATACCAACCACTACCTATTCCTACTAGGCCATGGGAATGCTTGAGTATGGATTTTGTAGTTGGGTTACCCAAGACAAAACAAGGCATGGATAGTGTTTATGTAGTTGTGGACAGATTCAGTAAGATGGCTCACTTTTTGTCATGTAAGACAACCAATGATGCCAGCCAAATAGCCTCTCTTTTCTTCAAGGAGATAGTACAAATTCATGGGTTACCTATGAGCATAGTGTCAAATAGAGACACCAAGTGTAGGAGTCATTTTTGGAAGACTCTTTGGCAGAGATTGGGCACTAATTTATCTTTTGGATCTGCATACCATCCCCAAACTAATGGTCAGACCGAGGTTGTTAATAGAAGCCTTGGAAATCTATTAAGGTGCTTGACCAAGGAGTATGGTCAACAATGGGATCAGTTGATTGGACAAGCTGAATATGCCTATAATGACACTGTGAACAGGTCAACAGGGAAGAGTCCCTTTGCAATAGTATATGGTCTACATCCTAGAGGAGTCTATGAAATAAGAGACTTAAAGGATGGAGTTAAGGGAGGTGGATATGCTGATGATTTTGCCTATGCAATGCAGGAGATTCATGACACGGTGAGGAAGACATTGACAGAAAACACCATGAAGCATAAGACCAAGGTGGATGAGTGTAGAAGAGAAGTTCAGTTTAATGTGGGAGACTTGGTGATGATACATCTAAATAAGTCTAGACTACTGAAGGGAGTCCCTCACAAGATGCAGATGAAGAGGATAGGTCCTTGTCCTATCTTGGCAAAGTATGGGAAAAAGGATTTTAGAGTGGAGCTATCGGAAGACAATGGACTACCCCCTATCTTCAACATTGCAGACCTGGTTCATTACAAAGGACCACCACCAGACAATGGACTACAAAGCCTCAATGAAGTCATCCATGATGTGGAAGAGCTCAAACTACCTTCTGCTACAGTCAAGCAAGCTGACAGTATACTGGATACTAGGGTCTACAAGAAGACTAGAAACAAGGAATACAAGGAACATTTGATCAAGTGGCATGGTCAACCTGATGATGATGTAGTATGGATCAAAGAACTAGAGTTCAAGAAGTTGGGCATTGATCTCAACTTACTCAATCCAAGGGTGGATTGAACTCTTTTGTTTTGGGGAGGATGGTGCAAGAGCACACCTAGGCTAACCTCCATAGTTAGGATATTTTTGGGCTTGTATCTAACATTAGCCAAGTCAGAGTAATTGTATGTTTGTTTTGGACCTTAGAAGGTCATTGCTATGGCTAGGTGAGTTAGTCATTAGGACTAAGGTCACCAAAGTTAGTCGTTCTTAATAGTTTTTAAATTGCTTAGCCTTAGTAGCTTAAGTTGGGATTTGAGTCTTAAATGTGTTCTAAACACATGAATGATGTTAGAAAGATGCCATGAGGCCTTTAATGGAGTTGGTTACTTGAAATATAGGAGATAGAGGTCCTAAGAGTTAGGAAGGTGGCATAATGACAATGTTGCCAAATGTTGTTACAAAATTGTCATGACAACATTTGCCATTATGGCAAATGTTGCATGCAACTCGGTTACATAGGATCCCCTAAAGGATAGGAGTGGGGGATCAACCAACATACCCTAAAAACATGGTGAATGGAATCTAAGATGTAGGAGGCTCGAATTCAAGGAGCAGGAAATTGTAATCAAAGTTTTTTGGAATAGAAGATAGCTCTGCAATTTCTATTTTTTTTTGTGAACTTCGAGTGTTATTGAGTGACAGTGATACTAAGTGAATTGGATGTTTTGATTTAGTGTTAGAGTTGTGTTCATAGGATAATTCTAAACTTTTTCCATTCTGCAAGTAAGTTGATTTAAGCTGTTTTGGTGTCTTGAATAGATAGGTTAAGGTTTAGGGGTTTTATTGGTCCTGTCTTGACCAGCTTATTTTTTTATGGCTCCCCCATGAAAACTAGTCACAGGATTTTCCTGAGGATAGATGGATGTGTTAGGGGATCCATTGGTCTATACATATGTAGAGTTAGGATTCATGGAGAGTGGAACAGTTGTGTTTAATTTCAAGCCCTAGGTGAGCTTAGAGTGCCCAGTTAGAGGTTTGATAGTAATGAATTGAAGAATTTAGTCAGGGGATTGAGGTACAGTACGAAACACATATAGTTCGAGGTAGGGTATAGACATATCTTAACATGCTATAAGGATTGAGGTTCTATCAATCCATTTGACTAAGTTTTGAGTGAGAAATCAGTGAGGTCCTTGTAAATAGGCCTTTTAACCCAATTTAACCTAGATAATAGGAAACCAGAGTACGAAGGACTTAGGAGTCTAGAATCTTTTGAATCCTTCAGAAAATCCAAAAGGGTATTCGAATGTGGAACTAGTTTTTCAAGTTGTTTGGAAAGTTTGGGTAGGAATGAAGTAAAGGTCTCTGTCAAGTGCTACAAGGAATTAGGCCCCCTCAAGACCAATTCTTGAAACCGGTAGGAAAGGAGTTTTGGGATCCTTCAAGATGGATCCATTTGGAAGTACATGGCATGTTTCCAATATGTTTGGTACCCTTTCAATTAATTCAATTTTTTGTGTGATGTTGGCACTTAGAGTCTTCTAAGTGTAGGAGAGAGTTTGCACATGACAAAGTGGTGTTAGTCCTTCAAGGTGAAGTACAAGGTGTGAGACTCTTGGAGAGGAGTTGGATCAGGACTTAGTTAATCATCTAAGCCTAACAAGGACCTAGAAGATATTAGGTTCCTAGACGAAGACAAGGAAAAGTCTTCTTAGCTAGTTGTGCAAGAAAGCCTTGGAACACTTACACCACTCCACCTCCTTTTCCCCTTTTGAATAAATACTTGTCTTTCTTTCCTCCTTTCACTTTTCTTCTAAAACCATATGAAGACCAATAAATCCCAACAAAGAGACATTAGAAATCTTATTTCCTACATTGCTCTTATGGGCCCTAATAGCAACATTACCTACCTTATTGAGGTGCCTTATATTTTGACTAGAAGCCAATGTCTCCTCACTCTAGAAAGGTGTCAAGGAGACAAGAGGTTAATGATATGAAGAGCTACCTTGTCTCGAGACTTGGGTAAAGACTTCCTTAGGAAGATTTCCTATTGTTTCTTCAACTTTTGTTTACCTTTTAGAAATGCCTTAACAAATTTATCATTTATCATCCTATCTTTAAATTCCTTCACCCCCTTCATTGACAATCCTATTACCCAAGTGATGCAATCTTCTATAACATCAATTTCAAGGTCTCTCAACATCACATTCCAAGTGATTTTTCACAAATATCATTTTATTTTGAGATACCAAGGTTACAACCCTTAACCCTATTTGTAAAGTTAGTGAACCCCCATCTACTAATAATATGTTGAATTATGGAGTTCATTTCAATATCATCACAACACAAAGGTCCTATCCTCACTCTATCACTCTCCATCTGTAAATTATATTGCATCTTGCTCCTAACACAAATGCCTCTTCTCCAATTATTTTATTTTACGAGTGATAAACTTAATGTAACAAAAATATAGGAAAATAGACATAAAACGTTAAAATTTATATAATCTAAAGGAGTAACCCTTAAATCATACTTGAAGGAGACTTAGCATACCAACAAAAATATGAAGCTCGAATTGAACTCTTCCACAAAAATTAGCTTGAAAGAGAAATAATGATAATATAAATAGGATAACTAGAAAATGCTAATTACATAGTCTATCATCATTAATAGAAATAATCACTATGTCAAAAATATGGTACACATCAAAATATTTGAAATGCCTATTCATAGACACCCATTCATTATCAAACAAGTAGGCCATCTAATTAGCTTCTCTAAAAATGTGACTTATCCTAACCTCATTGAAGGAATCAATTAGCCTTAAGGTATTAGTTAGATATTTCTAATTGTCCAACAAGCAAAAAAATTTCTCTAGAAAAACACTTTATGATATGTAAAGAAACTCCCTCAGTGACCAACTTAGAAAAGTTTAGCTCTTTGGCCAAGTGAATTCTAATATTAAACTTGTGTTCATCCTTACAAATAGTGCTTCAGGGAAAAATCATCCTTTGTGTTGATTTGGGAGTTCAAGTGAAGAAGTAAGATATTAAAGTGATAGGGAAGTCATGGCATAGGGCTAGTCCTTAGGTCTTGTCCTTCCATAACTACTCCAAAGTTATTATTTATTATTCTATCTTGATGATGAAACTAATGGAGTATCTAGTTTTGCAGGTTTCTTGTGGGTATAGGTTATGGGAACCTAATGGGTTGCTAATCACATGCTGAGATGAAGCAAAGGAAAATGTGGTAAGAGATGGTCATCCATACTATTTGATTTATTTATTAGAAATTCCATAGTGATATCTTATAGATAAATAAAGAGAATAGTACATGTTGAATTACTTGATGTAATGAAAGGTTGATACACTTGGTATATAGATGAATGTTTCATTAGATTCTATCAATCTTCCATGATATATTTGTAGACACGTGAAATTAGCATCATTCACTTAATTAATTCATATTCATTCAATCATCAAATAAATCAAATTCACATTCATCCATTCATCAGGTAAATCAAATTCATTAAATTTAGTCTCCTAAGGTTATCCATTTAAATTAAGTAAATCAACTTTGTTTAATTTAAGTCTCACATCCCCCTTTTAATTAAATAAACCAAACTTTATTTAATTAAATCCCAAATTTATATTCCATCCTGTTGTGCAATTTTCGCACACACGCCCCACTGGAGGCGGGGACCCTCTTTTTTCTTTTGCATCTCTGCCTCTTGGCTTGGCCAAATTTTGGTTTTTCTCTTCTTGAAAGGTTATTTTGGCATTAAGTCTAGACTGGGTTTGATGAGGACAATATTTTGAGGCTCTAGGGAAAATTTGTCTATCTTGGAATTTGAAAATGAGGAATTTGAAGTGAATTTTCAATGTTATATGTAAATCATTTTTTCATATGTGGATAGAGGAAGAAAAATTAGGCAGGGTTGTTTTTTGAACTCTTTGAAAATTCCTTTTAGAAAAGAAGTTATGAGGTTTAGGGGACTTCGACCCTACAGGAAATCTGGGAAAATCCGTTCCCTAAGGATTTTCCCAAAAATTTCTTGACCCCTTGAAAATCCCAAGACCCCTAAAAATCCCGAAATTCCTCAAAAACCTAAAAATTTCCAAAAGTGGAAAAGAGTTTCAAAATATTTTTTTCGAAAATGGAAAAAAATTCAAAAATGATTTATTTTTCAAAATTGAATTTTTTTGAAATGTATTTTTTTTCAAATATGGAAATTTTTCCTTGAAATTTTAAAATGTTTCCAAATGAAATTCTTGAGATGGATAGAAAATTTTGAAAATAAAAATTCTCAAAAGTGGAAAAAATTATGAAAATGGAAAGTTCCCATTAAAAAATAATTAAATAAATAATAAAAGGGGAACTTGCATATGGATTCATGCCAAAAGGGAAATATGGAAGAGTTCAATTCAAATTTTAAAAGTGGGGCCTGCATATGAATCCGTGCCCAAACTGTCTACAGTTGGAAGGAGTTTCTGGAAGAGACATGAAGCTAATTTCATCACCCAATCAGAATTTTCATTAATGATAGGCTGGCATAATATTGTTTTCTCATTGTTCCATGATGTAACTGCTTTTATGCAATTGGATGATGATGTACCATGAGCTCCCAAATTAAATATAATAGGCTGATGCTTCTAGAAGTGCAATTACAACCATTGGATGAATTAAATCCTGGCCATTGATTCAAAATGTAATTTTCTATAAAGGGCCAATGCATTCTCATTTGTAAAGGGGTCAGATTTAGGGGTTAGAATAGCTGATTAGAGGCTGTAAAAGCCAAAATTGGCTAAGTTAGAGAAGTCAGTAGCTGTAGGAGAGAGGAGAGACTGGAAATTGTTATGTAATGCTGGAGAGGTTAATGCAATTGGATTCTTGATTTGGAAAGCTTTGTGTTACACTTTGATAGTTTATGGTTTCTTGTTCTCAATTCTCAATGTTAGATGTTAGATTTCAGTTCTTTTGCAATAATGGTAAAATGTTAATGATGTTGATCGATCTTTGGTCCATACTTTTAGCAATTTGCTTATTGTAATTTGCTGTGTAACGTTAGTCTAGGCCTTATTTTGTGCTAAGTTCAACTGTGGATGCTTGTTTACATTGCGCCAGTTATTGGGTATGTGAATGAATATTCAAAGTCTGAAAATCTTCAGTTTCCTTAGAAGATTGCACCACTTATGTGGAGTTGTAGGCTTGTCCTTGATGAAAAAAGATTGGTTTTATTGGAGATCTGTCCATTTGTAACATTCATCATTATTGTGATTGATCTTAGGAGTTAGTTTAGAATAAATTCTCTTCAACCCTTTCCTTTTTTGATATTTTCTTTGAATTTGGGTTAGTTTTAGGATTAAAAGTATCACCATATTGTTGCATCTGATGAAAGTATGCTTCCAACATTGTTCATTTGTAAGGTCCCCTTGTGATTACCAACATTTTCACATTTATCACTGAGTTGTTTATGCATTGTCAAGACTTGGCATTAGAGACCTTGGGGTTATATCTTGAGGCTTGCTGATAGAGATTTAGCTTTCAAGAGAGATAGGATTTCATATTCTGTTTGAGTTATTGCTGTGCAGAAAACATCATCAACATATTGGCGCTAGAAGGAGGGCTGAATGAAGGTGACATTGCTGGAAGTTGGATGAGCCTTTATGCTAAAAATCCGAGATATGATAGATCTCTAAATCTGAAAATACAAGTTTTGAGTCAAGATGGAAAAGCAGTCTTATGTTTTTCATGATGGAAACGGTCTTCAGATTGATTTTCCTCAGCTTTGTGAGTCTTTGAATAAGAGATTGGATCTTTGGAACAGTAAGGGTTTGCATCACTATGCATTGTTAGACAAGTGAAGAATTCATAATACCTACAGGCACAGTGAGTTGGGATGCTTAGACTTTTTGGGCCAAATCGAGAGGATTTTGTAAAGAGGTATTTTCATGTAGAACTTTCCTAAATCATTAGTCTCTATAGATCTTGGGTTTATTGACGTTGCAGACGAGGCATTTATGTAGATAGTTGAAGATCAACTTGTTGGTGGTAAGTGTTTACAAGATTTAATCTCATCTAAATGGTGCAGAGTTCATAATGCAGCTCATTCAGAGTTCACTTTCCGCTCATGTGTGGATGCCATCATTAAAGTTGGAAGATACCTAGAGTGGAAAGAAAAGTTAGACAAGGAATGCATTACAGAGATGCCAAAAAACTCTGAATCTAGAGATGATGTTACAGTTGATGTTGAGGTGGCTCTGGAAGGGACTGAGTATAAGGAATGCAAATCCGAGGCATCAAAGTTAATAGAGGAACATTTAAGTGAAGAGCTACTTGTAAAGATCAAGGAGGATGTTCCTATAAAGGCTAGTCAAATTTCTCAAAATATAGTGGAGGATGAGTTGCAAGAGAAAGGAGTTACCATACAAGCTCCTCCCTTCCAAGATAAAGATCTAATATAGACTAGATATAAAGAGTTTGTTGCTAGAATTAAGAAAGATTGGTCAAGCCTAAGTTATGGTGTTTTCCTAGAGGAGTTGTTGTTACCAGCTTGGTGCAGGATACATGAGGAAGAGCATTCATAATTCACATGCTTCCAGTGCCAGTCAGCCATAAAAGAGGTGGAGGAACAAGTACAGCTGCCACAACATACAAGGGATGCACAAAAGGATACATCAGACGAGTCTCTGATAGAAGAATGTCAACAAGTTGTTGATGAATGCCTTGAAGAACATGAGGAAGCACTTAATGGAGTGGTCAACATTACTGATGACTGTGATCAAGAGTCTGAATCAATGCCAACAAACAAAGAATTCTGGGAGTTCTCTCATTTATCAAATTTTGATTTTTCTCTATCTGTTGATGAATTAAGCATTGAAAGCTTACAAACTTTATGCATCAATGATGAGATAGCTAATGTGGCTCATATTGATATGCAAGAAAATTTGAATGATGCTAAAAACAATAATATTACAGTCATAATTGATGGGCGTGATCACATAGCTGCAAGTGAAAATGTGCTTAAAGGCCAGCCTGTAATGCTTTTTCATGAGCATCCTATTGAGAAATTTGTTGTACAAGACAATGTTTCTCCATTCTCATCATTGATTCCTCATGGAAATACTCCAACAGGAGAAAAGTTCCATGTTGATAATTTTGGACTTGTTCAATCTGAGTTTCACTTTGCACTACATAGTGATGCCTCCAATTTTGTTTTGCATGTTTCCAACATGAGGGGATTGTTGTACCATCAGTGGAGACCTCCTTACGACATAGATATCAACTCTTCACTATTGAAGAATGATGAATACCACATTCAGTCTACAACAATACAAAATCAAGTTGTTTCTTTCTTTACTAAAAATTTAGAATCTTATCAATTTGATTATGGAGGTTTAGGAAAGACAACTTGCATATGGATTGATCATAGTTTCAATGAGTTGCCTCAATTGTTGATCATTCATGATTATGAGGTTGAGTTTGAATGCTGCATTATTGAGCCTTATTTTGTTGAATATAAAGATGAATTTGAATTCTTGAGGACTATTACCATCACCTTGTTCCTTGTCCATGCATTGATTAACCATATGAGGGTGGGACTCAGTTCACCTTGTCTGATCATGAGTCACTTTGAGTCTCTTTGTACATAATGTTGATTTGAATAAGTGCAGCTTGCTATGATTTTCTTTTGCTTTAGTTTGTTTTTATTTTCCTTAGGATAGATTACTTTAGTTTAGATTGCTTTTCCTTGCTTTTGGTTTGCTTCTGTTTTGGTTAGTTTAGGTTTGCTTTGGGTTTCGGTTTGGTTGTTGCTTTGCTTCTCTGGCTTGGGTTTTTCTATTTTCTTGTTGGGGAAGTGTCTTTCCTGCACAATAATTATTCATTATTTGGGACTGTTTTGAGTATTTCATTGATGGACTTTAAGCATGTGTCTTGAATGGATGGTCGGGATCTTTTGTTATTGTCAAGCAGTCTGAATGTTTGATTTAAAGAGGATGGGTCATTGGTTTGATTTGAACCTGAAGTATTTTGAAATATTGTATCTTTCATACATCTTAAGAATCCTAAGGTTGCTTTGGGATCTTTGTGAGGTCTTGTTAGGTGAAAAATCTTATTTCTGCTTCAGCGCCACTGTGGTTCTCAGCCATGAGTGTGAACTTCATTGTTCATAGGTTAAAAAAAAAAGAAAAAGAAAAAAGAAAAAGACATCAAAAAAGAAGAAAAAAGAGAAAATGTTGAAAATTAAAAGAATGAATTCAACTTATCAAGATTATCTAAATATCTCTATCAGGGCTATGGACGTTGGACTATCAGTAGAGCTATGTTCAAAAGAGTCACAACGATAACCTCGTCGAGGCTATAGACACCTAACTAGCAACGAGGCTCTGTCTAGGTTGCTTTTGAAGTTAGAATCTTTATGTAGCCTAACTTGAGTCAACTTTGTTTCTGCAGTAGCTCAAAGAGGGAAATGAGCTCACTTGCACACACTTGGATTTTCAGTTTATGGAAGGTTCAGTCTACTTTTGGTTCTAATTCTTTAATCTTGCATTTTGATTTGCTTGTCTGATAGGGAGATCGAAACTAGAGATTTTGGGTTCATTATTCTTATTCATCATCAAAATGCTCTGGAGCATTTTCCCAGCAGGAGTTGCCATTTGTTGTGCAATTTTCGCACACACGCCCCACCGGAGGCGGGGACCCTCTTTTGTCTTTTGCATCTTTGCCTCTTGGCTTGGCCAAATTTTGGTTTTTCTCTTCTTGGGAGGTTATTTTGGCATTAAGTCTAGACTGGGTTTGATGAGGACAATATTTTGAGGCTCTAGAGAAAATTTGTCTGTCTTGAAATTTGAAAATGAGGATTTTGAATTGAATTTTCAATGTTATATGTAAATATTTTTTGCATCTATGGATAGAGGATGAAAAATTAGGTAGGGTTGCTTTTTGAACTTTTTGAAAATTCCTTTTAGAAAAAAAGTTATGAGGTTTAGGGGATTTCGACCCTGCAGGAAATCCGGGAAAATCCGTTCCCTCAAGATTTTCCTGAAAATTCCTTGACCCCCTAAAAATCCCGAAATTCCTCAAAAACACGAAAAATTTCCAAAAGTGGAAAAAAATTGAATATTTTTTTCGAAAATGGAAAAAAATTTCAAAATGATTTTTTTTGAAATGCATTTTTTTTCAAATATGGAAATTTTTCCTTGAAATTTTAAAATGTTTCTGAAAATGAAATTCTTGAGATGGATAGAAAATTTTGAAAATAAAAATTCTCAAAAGTGGAAAAATTTATGAAAATGGAAAGTTCCCATTAAAAAATGATTAAATAAATATTAAAAGGGGAACTTGCATATGGATTCATGCCAAAAGGGAAATATGGAAGTGTTCAATTCAAATTTTAAAAGTGGAGCTTGCATATGAATCCATGCCCAAACTGTCTATAGCTGGAAGGAGTTTCTAGAAAACATGTGAAGCTGATTTCATCACCCAATCAGAATTTTCATTAATGACAGGCTGGCATAATATTGTTTTCTCATTGTTCCATGATGTAACCGCTTTTATGCAATTGGATGATGATGTACCATGAGCTCCCAAATTAAATGTAACAGGTTGATGCTTCTAGAAGTTCAATTACAACCATTGGATGAATTAAATCCTGGCCATTGATTCAAAATGTAATTTTCTATAAAGGGCCAATGCCTTCTCATTTGTAAAGGGGTCAGATTTAGGGGTTAGAATAGCTGATTAGAGGCTGTAAAAGCCAAAATTGGCTAAGTTAGAGAAGTCAGTAGCTGTAGGAGAGAGGAGAGACTGGAAATTGTTATGTAATGCTGGAGAGGTTAATGCAATTGGATTCTTGATTTGGAAAGCTTTGTGTTACACTTTGATAGTTTATGGTTTCTTGTTCTCAATTCTCAATGTTAGATGTTAGATTTCAGTTCTTTTGCAATAATGGTAAAATTTTAATGATATTGATCGATCTCTGGTCCATACTTTTAGCAATTTGCTTATTGTAATTTGTTGTGTAACGTTAGTCTGGGCCTTATTTTGTGCTAAGTTCAACTGTGGATGCTTGTTTACATTGCGCTAGTTATTGGGTATGTAAATGAATATTCAAAGTCTGAAAATCTTCAGTTTCCTTAGAAGATTGCACCATTTATGTGGAGTTGTAGTCCTTGATCAAACAGAGATTGGTTTTATTGGACATCTGTCAATTTGAACATTCGTCATTATTGTGATTGATCTTAGGAGTTAGTTTAGAATAAAATCTCTTTCAATCCTTTCTTTTTTTGATATTTTCATTGAATCTGGGTTAGTTTTAGGATTAAAAGCATCACCATATTGTTGCATCTGATGAAAGTATGCTTCCAATATTGTTCATTTGTAAGGTCCCCTTGTGATTACCAACATTTTCACATTTATCATTGAGTTGTTTATGCATTGTCAAGACCTGGCATTAGAGACCTTGGGGTTATCTCTTGAGGCTTGCTGATAGAGATTTAGCTTTCAAGAGAGATAGGATTTCATATTCTATCTGAGTTGTTGCTGTGCAGAAAATATCATTATCACATCCCTTTTGATTTAAACAAATCAAAGTATTTAAGTCAAATGGGTCAAAAGCATCTAACATCATCTTAACTAATCTAATCCAATCACCCATCACATCCTCTACCTTTTCCCACTTGCACCTATAAAAGATTTTAATTCATTTATTAAAATCATCATTTTCCCTCGACAAGGCATCTTTGGAAGAATATTCCTCAAGTTTGAATTTGAAAACAAGTTGACTTGTCCCTTCCAACATGGCAATAACTTCCCTCTTACATGTCCCCCACTTGGCATTAAAGTCACTTTGTCTCCCTCCAACAAGCCAAATTTGAATTTGAAAAAGCCAACCAATCCCATTTATTGGTACATTGACCAAAACTTGCACATTTCTCAACCATTCACAAGGTGACAAGTGGCTCCATCTCATTGGCCAAATATTTATCCCACATTTCTCTCTTTTGGGCACTCTTAGCATTTGAGATTCTATAAGTAGAAGCTTGATTCTTCAACAAATCATCTACAGTCTCAGGAAAACTTACTCTCTTCAGATTGAGAGTTGATTTTTTCCACTCTATCTCCAAGACATTTTATCATAGAGGTTATCAAGGATTGGGAAAGGGCTTCTTTCCACAGAAGCACCAACCCACTATGAGATGATTTACTTCATGTTTTATTGTATGCCTTCAATTCATTTATCTAATCCTTTGTTGTTTTAATTGCATTATGAGGTATGTTGAGTTATTTCATAGGGATGTTGATAGTTGGATTTGTTTTAAAATGCTAATCATGCTTTATGTGTTAGGATTTTAACCATTTGTAGATTTTCACATCCACAATATGGCACTAGGAGGGTTGAACCTCTATTTTT
Source organism: Sequoia sempervirens (assembly GCA_007258455.2). Lineage (NCBI taxonomy): Eukaryota > Viridiplantae > Streptophyta > Pinopsida > Cupressales > Cupressaceae > Sequoia > Sequoia sempervirens. The sequence goes on from VDFB02322918.1 coordinate 43,633, forward strand.
AATATCCAAATTTGATTGTTTTTGGTGTACTTATAGTTGTAATAGGTCATTGCTACATATTTGAGTTCTAGTTTTGCACATATGTGACAAAATCAGAGACTAAATTAAAAATTAAAAAAACAAAATTGTAGGCCAGCACATACGACAATTCTTCCTATGCATTTGATAATTCTTGTGGCACATATACTTTGTGCAATGCATTTAACACTTATTGCTATTATTTAAATTCTTGTTGCACGCTTGATCATTTCTAATTGTGCATATGCTAATCCTACGCATCTAATCATTTATGCTACGCATATAAGATATGTTCCTATGCATTCAGCTCTTGTCAAGTTTTAGTACCAATATTTTTGGTAATTTATGATGCTAACTCTTGTTACAACTGTCATCGATCATTGAAGAAGGATATCCAAACTACTGATAATTGTTTTTACAGGTTTAGGGCTTGGTTTAGACTACGGGTATGTACAGAAAACAAGCCCTTAAGTGGCAAAAAATTCAGAAAAATCAGAGTTAGGCAACTTGACGTAAAAATTTGAATAAGTTATCTATATTATTTCAGAAATATGTAAGAATAGAATCTGTAGAAAATTGAATGTAGTTTCTAAACTAGTAGGTTTATTTTTATTTTTTTAAAATCTATTTGGTGAAAATTTGAAATTTCAATGCAATAGTACTTAAATTTCAGGGAAAAAATAAGAAGTAGGTGTCTGTCTAACCACCCTAACCACAATAAAATGATAAAAAATAATTATAAGATTTTAGATGTAAGTAGAGGACTCATGTCTTGATGTGATGCATATTTTTTTGTAATTTTTTTCCAAATAAATAATTAATTATGAATGTTTTATTACAACTTTTAAATAATATAAAAACTCATATGTCTAACCACCTTAACTTGGTCAAAACTTCATGAAATCTATTTTTTTTCTTTTTAATCCCATAGTATGTGAAGCATAGAATGTGACACATGTTTAGATTCAAAAAATTTGATACCATTTGAATTCTATAGATGTTTTTCAATCAACATGTTAATTAGGACTTAAGTCATAATTCAAATAGAAAATGAATAATAATTATTTATTAAATTCAAAGTAAACATAATTTACATTGGTGGAAAGATGTGAATCTCCTTTAAAAACCCTTTTCATTTCATCGATTTTGGGTAAAAAAAAGTAATCAGCCACATGGGCCATCATATCAGTTGCATATCGCCACTTTTTGGCCCATCATGATCCTGTACATACCCCTATGTGACAAGCTCTCCTCAGCTTAGGGCTGTGACCTTTCATCCTCCAAGCCAAGGAAGCTCAACATTGATTACCCCAACTATCTTTGGGTATATCTGTGTGCCATCTTTATTAAGGTTGTGGAAAGTACAACTCCACACTATCTCTACCTACAAGCTTTTTTTTTTAGGTCTTTCAAATCTTTTGATATTAACAAGCTTTTTTGAGGCAAGGAGGCTACAAGAAAAGTGGTGTCACGACCATTGTAGTTCGTATTCCTTCCTTATGTCAGAATTAATATCTCCATCTATCATATTATATCGTTGTCATTGCAAAAATGCTACTCGTATCCTCTGCTTCACCCACACAATGTTTCTGAATAATGTTGTAGGACACTAGAAATATAGTTGGGACACACAAACTTGATGAAATCTAGCACAGGTGAAGTCCTCTTTGGTACTATTAGTTTTCTTTCACTTTATTCTAGGGCCCCACACCACTGAGATTACAATGATGTTCTTGTAAGGATATTAGAATATCTTCTTTTTGATATTCTAATAAATGCTACTTGTATCCTTTGCTTCACCAGCACAGTGTTTCTGGTAAGAGAGTTCAATCTTATTAATGTGCTTCTATCAATGCATATCGATTAAATGAAATTATTAATTGGGAAAGGTTTTTCTAATATACATGTTTGCTAATAGATTCTATCTTATCATTAAGAAAGCACCGACTATGATAAATCCACTGTGTTAAGACATAACTCTGACTTTTTTTAAGGTTGTGTTTTAAATATCTTGCTTATATTTTCCGCCTAGCGTGCCCTACATACAAATTGATCATGCTTTGAGGAATGCTTATACATTTGTTTAACAGTTCTTTTAAACCTACCAATGAGGCTTTGAGGAATGCTTTTGAGAAAGTTCATAAGTCATGGATTCTGGATTTATACATATTGATGGCATTCGCTTTACACCTATTGATTGCACTATGAAACTAATTATGGGCACTTAGTAGTTTGGCGCACACACCATTATTTCTATTTGTGGTTGGCATTGTTGATTGGAAAGGTGAGTGTTGGGAAGTCCAAGGCTTGTTTGTTTGTGATGGTAGCCTGCTCCCCGCTTCTCTAGGCATTAATCCCATGATCACTATTCAGTCTATTGCATTGTCTAGTCATATCATCCAATCCTTGAAAAGAATTGTGTATCTCCTATTAAAGACTAGCAGTCTCTTTTAGCCTACTTTCTAAGTAATTGTTGAAAATAATGCTTTCCATGTTGCACATAGTAGGAATCACAATAAGCCAAACAATGCATGGTTCACAAATTTCACCAGTTGTGCTTAGTATTGACTTGATTGGCTTACACATCTCTCAATCATCAACAATTTCCATTTTGTCTTACACCTAAAAATACATTAGTTTTGGCTTATTCAGGTGAAATTCTACTAACCTAGGTAAGAGCCAACACGAGTCGCTGGATGGCATCCCACGAATCCTATTTTACGTAGGTTTAGTACACAACAAACAACAACACAAAAGTGAAGCCCCATGGTGTCTAAAGATGAAAACCCTGGATGAAGGTTTCTAGAAAATCAACACACACTCTTACAAGTGGATGTCTCAGGAGAAGTCAAAACCATTATTTAGAGGAAAAAAGTCTTCAAGGTGGCATTTAGCTATCAAATCCATTTATGAGCTGCTATAAGATGGGATTTTAGCAATTTGATTTGATCTGGATGTTAGAGGGAATTTTTTTTTCGCTGGTGTCTGTAGGATTCTTGTGGCTATTTTGCTATTGCAGGATTTCAACAAATTGTTTTTTTAATTCCTCAAGAAAAATGCTAGGAATTTGGTGCAAGTTTTAGTGGGCTATTGTACACTATTTTAAAATCATTATTGTCTTGTGTGTGAAATTCATTAGTGTAGCCTCCTTCAATATTATGGTTTCATCTACCCACTAATTTTTGAATCTTGCAAATGTCTCTCTGTTGTTCAAGGTTGGTGAAAAGAACATTCACTAAGCATTTCTAGGACTTCTATTTGAGACTAACTTACATTGCAGGTCATGTCATATGTCGCAGACTATTTGAAGGAAATCAAGCAAACATCAATGCAAACAAATTGACATAAGAGGAAGTGAAATGCTTAAAGAGCTAAAATAAATTTCATTTATTTTAGCTTCTTTACTTATTTGCATTAAATTTCTATTAACAAAGTGTCTATTTATGGTTATGATTTTCTTTAAAATTGGTGGAATTCAGGGTTCTAATTAAATGCTTCATTTTATTAGTTTGAAATCATTAGTATTTTCATTTAAAATCATCATATTGTTTGAAGTTAATGTCAAAGTTAATTAAATAATTAGATCCTCACATGATGGTCTTCTTTTTCTTCTTATATTATAGGAAGGAAAACAAAGGAGAAATGATTTTCATTCGAAGGACTCGCAACACTAGAGGATAAGAGGCGATCTTGAAAAAATCTTGGAGGCAAAGAGGATTGAAGCCTTAAAACTCGAAATCAAAAAAATGTTTTTGAATGCTTAAGACTTTTGTTATATGCTTTATTTTTCTGTTTTGAACCAACTTACCTTTTGGATTCTAAAAAGAACAACTCTTAAAAGCTTTCATTTTTTGCGACAAGGAACTTAAAATGAACTTTAGGAAAAACTTACTAAAGTTGGTTTGTAGAGTTAACAATTGAACAAGGAAAGTTTTCACATTTCTTTTAGTGCTTTAAAATGAATCACAATTATTGCTTTATGGGACTTAAAATGAACATGTGTCTTTTATGCTTTGTAATCTTTTTTGAAAAATAATCTCATCTAAAAATGTGTATGCACTTCTCTCACACTTCACGGCGATCTTGAGAATCAAAAGTATTTTTGATGACATTAAGTTGCATAAAAGATTTCCTCCACACTTCATTTTGAGAACTAAAATTGAACAAAGCTTGTGAGTGTGAGTTAGGTATATTGTGTGTGTTCTCCCTTTGTTTCTAAATGAAGGTCGATCGAACTACGGATGTGCTTGCTTGTTATTGTTTACCTTTAGAGGGGCCTGCCTAAGAGACACATCCAAAAGGAGAACTCGAAGGCAAATCCAACCAATTTTTCATTCAGTTTGGTATATATATGGGTAAGACTAAATTGTCAAGTCCTCATGGTATGTAGGCCTTATTCGTACAGTGTCTTTTAGAATGGGGTACTACCATAAAAAGTATAGTGCCCCTAGTAGGATTGATTAAAGCCTTTAGTGGCTTGTTGGACGCTCACAAGGTGCCATGTCCCCAATGTCCCATCATTAAGAACCTTGTTTGTAGTAGCCAACAATTCCATCCAACAAGTTTATCAAAGTGGTGCATTGGAACTTAGATTCCAAGAAGTTACTTGCCATGTCCAATCTTGGTTAAAATATAGAGGTTAAGACTTCATTCTTAATGTACCTTTATATTTTTTCATTTGTTGCATGTAAAATCATCTCTTCTACTATGAGGGGCATGAGGCAAGCCTACAAAGAAAAATGTACCAATTGAGCTAAGATGTTCTATTGCTTGTGAGTTAGTTTGAAAACACAGTTCTTGGATCCAAAACATTGAAACCAAAATTCAACGAATCATCAAAATTTCAAAACTCTTTGAGAGGAACAAATACCTTTGAAAATTCCACATGTTACTGCTTGTCCCTAGGGGTTCTTATCCCTAGAAGGCTTCTAAACACTGAGACCTATACCTCGATTTGTTCATTCCAAAGTCAACAATAGGAAACTATGCTCTTGAAACTTTGATTTTCGCATAAGGGACCTTGTGAAATGAGAAGGAATTAAGACATAGACATTTAGTTTCAAAAGCTAATCAAGAAGTGTTTGTGGTAAAAAGAATCCATTAATCAAAGATTGAATCAATTAGACCCCACATATGTGCTTGGCATCTTTTGGTCATATGGTTTTCATGCAGACATTGGTCTTTTGATTTTGAATTACTCTTAGAGAAAGGCATGGTCTTCACTATCTTGGTCTAGTAAACAAGTCCTTCTTAGGTTCATTTAGGATAAAATCAAACACTTCATCCAGCCCAAAAGTTTATCATCTCCATCCCACAAAAGAGCTTTGGAAAAATCATTCTAGACTTGGGTAAATCATCAAAATCAAAATCACCTTGTTTAGTTAGGTGTATGGGAATGCATCCTTTCTCATACATTTAATTGAATTAGCAATCCTTTGAACAAGTTCATCCTAAGATCACATCTAACATCTTAGGGTTTACAAGTTCATTATCAAATCAAACCAATCAAAATAAAACCCTAAAGTCTAGCATTGATCGAAGGTTCCTAAAAAGTTTGACACCCATATCATTCACCCCTTTTCATCCTTCACCTCATCATTGGTCCTAAACACCTTAGAGGTCACTTTCACAACAAGGTAAAAACACAAGAAGAACATGGAATACAAACTTGCTCCATACATCATGAATAATCCAAACCAACCAAACTATCAAAGCCTTACAATGCCAATTAATTTTCAACACTCACATTTATACAATCCGTACATGGGATCATTATCTCCCACAAACCTCAATGGTACAAAAAATGTGAATATGCCTAGTCAAAATATTGGAACACCTTTCCTGATGGTAGATATAAATCCAAACCTACAAATATATCAACCAAACAATCAAGGCACGAGTCTTCAAATGAGCAACATTATCCCACCAAATCCCTTCATGCCAAATGTGAATGTGCCAAGTACAACTTTACAAAACATGAAATTTTTGAATACAATCTTGATAAAATTTGGGATGGATATGTTTGCAAATCATACGAATATTGTTCAAAGTCCAAACAAGATGTTAACAAATCCAAGTCAAGATAACACCATGCAAAATCAAAGTGACCTAAATCAAGGCAATGTGATTCCCAACATCAACAATGTTCAATTTCAACCCATAATGCCAAATCTGAACATCATCCCAAGTCAGAACATTGTCCAAAATCAATTTTTCCATGATCCCATGTGAGCACCATAAGTGTACATCCCAAATCTGCTTGAACAAAAGACAAATCAAGGGAGTCAAATTCAAATTCAAGATCAAATTTTGCTAGAACAACTTGCTTCACATGTCAAACTAATTGAATTATTGAGCCAAGAGATATCTTCACTCCAAAATTAGTACACTCTTCCTTTGGTTGAACCATGCCATCAAAGCATTGAGTTATGTTTACAACCACATCAAGAATAATATCTCCAGTGTCAAGAAGTTAGATGTCAAGATCAACCACATCAACAAATTCAACCCCCACATCTCGAAGACCAAGCACCACATCTCCAAAATCAATCACCAAAAGGTCAAATATCACAAGGTAACAAACAGAAATACACACCACTTGGGAGACCCATCGAATTAGTCATGCAACAATTAGTGCAAGAAAATATCATTAAACTCCCTGTTTATGCGAACTATCAAGAACTAGACATAAAACCGCCAGGGTATAATGAGAAGCACCTTTGTGAGTATCATAGAATAAAGGAACATAGAACATCAAATTGTCTTCAACTCAAAAAACTCATCCAAGACCTGATTCATCAAAAGATAATCACTATAAGGGACAATGATAGCATTGTCAATCTCTCCACCACAACTATTGAGAACAAGGATCAAGATCAATCCACCACTGAGCACCTTGAAGTTGTGTCTAATTCATCCAATGATCAAATCAACATATGTCAAGAGTCACTTTTCAATCATGATCAAAATCCACCAACAATACCCAACAATGATCTAGTTCAAGAAATGTCAACATCATTTGACCTTATGGTTGAAGACATTGACAATCTCTCTGCCACAACTATTGAGAACAAGGATCGAAACCTATCCATCAATGATCACATTGAAGACATTTCCACCTCATTCGATGATCAACTCACCGTACATCAAGAGTGATGAGCCCAAAATATGCTCATAATTTGGGTATCATGATGTACTTTTAATACCCTGACTTTTGTTGTTCATGGTTGTTTAACTCTTTAGAAACCTTTTATTGGGGGATATCCTGTGGCAATACACTTTTATATTCTTGTAGCCTATCATGTTGATATGTCTATATTTATTACCCTATTTGACTTCCCAAATGACTGGTATAACACATGTAGTTTTTGAATAATGAAGTAAATTTGATATGTGATTAATAAATGAATATCATGTAGCTACCAGGAATGTTTTCTGTTGCCTGCTGTTTCGCAAGTTGTTGAAGAAAGTATGAACGAGTCAAGCACCGCTGATCTAGGCCTTGCAGTAAAGTCTATTTCCTGCATGACTTCGAGGAAGTTATTCTAGGGAAGACTCTTTGACCGAAATTGTTGGGAAGGAATTTAAATGTCAAATAATTTGGAAAGAGTGGAATGTTGAATTCTCTCTGAACCATGTTGAGCGGATAAGTTCATTTATTTAGTCTGTTCCTCGATTCCAGGATACATTTACATCCACGTCTTTCTCTGTTAGGGTTAGTTAGTTAGTTGTTTTCTTGATTTAAATAAGTGTTCCTCCTGCGCAAGTGAGAAAGCATAACGAGATAGAAAGGATATCATGTAAGAGTTAGTATGATAATAGGAGATAGAGTTTTGTGTTAGTTTTCATATGAGAAAAACAATGTATACCATTCTAAGTTTATGAATAAAATTTGATGAAGTTTTGAGTTCAATACTGGCATAATTAGTTGATGCTTGCTAAGGGGGCCCACTTAGTAAGTATTTGTAGTTAGTTAGCTAGTATTTCATTTTCTTTTGATCATAATTTAGATTTCATTCTTGAAGTTTCTGTACAAGCTCAATCTTATATTGTTCCTGTAGCATCGGGAATCCATCCCTATGTCTGTTCCTGTAGCATAAGGCCACTTCATAGTTTGTTTCTTAGTCATAGCTATTATGATTTTTGCTTTGGTTAAATAATGGTTGAGTTAAGAGAACTTTGCATTACCTTCCTATAATGTAGGTAGAATTCTTTCCAAGTATTTATTTTTGATAGGTTGTGACTGAAAATGGTTCTTAGTGTACATACAGTGCCGCTCCATTTCAAGTATACATTCCCTAGTTTGACAAGTAAATGAACAACCATGAAAAGATATTAGTCACCTGTTGGAATGTCCAATTCCCAGGATAGGTTTTTCCGTGATTTTCATATCCTTTTGTGGGTGTGACCAAAGAGTCACTTTTTAGTGATCTATTTCAAGGAGTGTTAGAATTATTTGATCCCATTGACATAATCTATGATCCATCGACCAATGATCATATTCAAAATGTCTCTACATCATCTTATAAATTAGAGGACATATCTCAAGAATTTATTCCAAAGCAAGTTCAAAATCTTCCACTAAGGTCTAGCAATGGTCCTTTCCAAGACATGTTGACCCCCTTTGACCTCATGGTTACAGATACTGAAGGAACCTTGAACTCGACACTTGAAGATATTGGACCACTTACCATGTCTAATGATGGCATCCAACAACCCTTTATATGCAATCCATCCTTTGAAACTGACCCATGTCAAGAACTTGATCCAAAGCATGTCAAAAGCAATCCCAAAATTAATCAAGATCAAGAATTCATATCTCCAAGATACTACAATGATCTAATGGATACTCTCTTATCTATACAAGATGATCACATCCATATAGCACATACTCCTACATCTACCCATGAGATGATTTCTATGGATGGACATAGATGATCTTCATTCATAATAGGATTCCTATACTCCTGACATTATTACACAAAAAAAGAAGGTTATCAATTCCTACAGTCAAATAGAGTTGTCTTAACTACTCTCGAGCAATTGTTAAGAAGGGTAGAGGTCATCAAGCCATAGTGGAAAAGTATTTTATTAATGGAGTTTCATGGATGGAGATCACAAATTTGCTATATGATTTCATGCAGGATATTATAAACAACATGGCTACATAGTTGGACACTATGCAAGCTCAGAAGAAACATGAGGAAGCTGAAGCAATCTTGGATGGGTTATGTCCACATTGCAAACAAAAGAAACGTGACTATAGATGCAAGATGGTGGCTAACTTGGAGGCTAAGCAGCTACCTGCTGACTTTAAGGTGGTAGAAAGTGATGATGACCAAGTATTCTTCATCACACAAAGGTGACCATGGGCTCAAAGACAAGGTATGCCTCAAGATCCTTTGACTTTTGGTAATCCTTATTCTAATTATAATAACCAGTGGAAACCTACATATATCCCATCATCCCCTTGGAATACCCCTCAATCACATTGGCCTAACTATCAGAGTCCTCAATGGCAATCTCCTCAAGGAGGTTGGCAGCAGCCACAAGGACAATGGACTCCACCTCCAAGTAACTGGCAGCAGAACTCTCAATGGAGAAGTCCACAACAATGGCAGAACCAATCCCCTGCCTCTCTGCAATTTCAACAGCCACAGCCTCAGGCCCTCATGCCACCTCTTGCAGCACTTGCAGCAAATACTGGCCCTCCAAAACAAACGCCTATGCCTGCTCAACCATTTCCAAATCCTAATAATAAGCAGAAGCAACAACAACCTATGTATTTTGTAGAATCCAATCAATATCCAGCTTATGCCCTGAATATTCATGATATCCATCTCAGATCTAGAACCACACTTCCTACTCCACAACCACCTGTAATTATGAAAATTTCAGATTTTGCCTTTAAGCAATCTACCAAACCTGTAGAACATATACCTGTATCAAATATTGTCTCTAAGGAGCCTATCCTGCAGCATCAGGCCAAACTGCCTTTCCCTTAGAGATTGCAAATTACTACATCAAAGTCTATGGAAGAGCCTACCTTTGATATTTTGGATCAGTTGAAGAATGTACACATTCAAATTCCCTTTTCCAAGCCATTAAAGATGTCCCAATTTATGGAAAATCCATTAAGGAGGCCTATTTAAAGAAACCAGGAAGAAAGAAAAAGGATCCCCAAACTATCCATGTTCTAGGATAGTTGGCAGATATTATGTTAGGGAAGGTAGTCATTCCAAAATATACCGACCCTGAGAGTCTTGTGGTGCAAATAAATATTAATGGCCAGATAGTAAATAATGTTTTGATTGACTTTGGTGCAGCCATAAATGTAATGACCAAGAATACAATGGAGTATTTGAATATCTTAAACATTCAGTCTACACCTATCATCCTGCAGCATGCTGATAGCTCCACAGTAAAGCTTGATGGAATGGTAGATGTTATTGTCATCCTTGAGTCTTGGGAATACCCAACAAACTTCACCATATTGTCCACTAAGGAAACTTTGGGAGGATATCCTATTATCCTAGGTAGACCATGGTTAGCCACCGCTGATACTTTTATAGGATGCCGCTTAGGAGACATGACAATTTCTTATGGTCAATCAAGAAAGAAATTGGCTTTATACCCACCTGCTCAGCCTCAGCAAGACTTGTCTCAACCAATTTGGCCAAATTTAGGAGAGGAAACTGAAGAAGTCAATTCATTGGCTCAACTAATGATGCTGTAAAATAATCTATTTTCATAGCTTCAGCATGAGGATGACCTGCTTTTACGTATTTTGCAGTCCAACCCTGGTCCCAGTAGCCCATCTTCTGTAGATAGCTGTGTTCAACAGTGTTTCCTGCAGCAACTAAATTCTGAGGACCTGACACCTGAATCTCCTGTAGTTTATCATAATTTGCTTCCATATGAAATACAGACACCACTATTATCAACAACCTCCATGAATGATCTTATCAAGCAAGTAGAAGTGTCTCCAGGCCATTGTTTGAATATCAATAATAAGTTGCCTCAATCTCAACAAGCTACCCTAGTCATAATGTTGCAAGAACACCACAGAGCTTTTGCATGGGACTATGGGGATATGAAGGGAATAGATCCTCAACTTTGTACTCATAGGATCTACATTAAGGAAGACTGTTCACCTATCCGAGAGCCTCAAAGAAGGATAAATCCAACATTGAGGGAAATAGTTAAAACAGAGCTTCAAAAATTGCTTGATGTTGGTTTTATATACCCCATTTTAGACAACCAATGGGTATCTCTATTGGTGATTGTCTCTAAAAAAGGTGAAAAATGGAGAGTTTATGTAGACTACAGGGAGCTGAACACAACAACTAAAAATGATCACTTTCCACTTCCATTTGTTAACCAAGTACTAGACTCATTGTCTGAAAAAAAGTATTTCTCCTTTTTGGATGGCTATAGTGGCTATAATCAAATAAGAATCACCCCTGAAGATCAAGATAAAACAACTTTTACCATTCTATGGGGTACTTTTGCCTACTCTATCTTACCTTTTGGGTTGTGTAATGCACCTGCAACATTTCAAAGGGCAGTCATCAGTATTTTTGTTGATATTTCTCATGATTCTATGGAAATATACATGGATGACTTCACTACGTATGGAGTTACTTATGAAGAAGCATTAGCCAATTTGGAAAAAATGTTGAAAAGATGTCAGGAGCAAAATTTGTCTTTGAATAGTGAGAAATGCTTCATGATGATGCAAGAGGGAACTGTTTTAGGCCATCATATCTCTCAAGCAGGAATTCAAGTTGATCTTGCAAAAATAGAAGTTATTCTAACTTTGTCAACACCTACAAAACAAAAGGATGTTAGAAGCTTCCTAGGACATGCTGGATATTATAGAAGATTCATCAAAAATTTCAGCAAGATAACCAGTCCATTATATGCCTTGTTGACTAAGGATTCTGAATTTAGTTGGACTGAAGCCTATGACAAATCTTTCCTACAACTTAATAACTTGCTTACTCAGGCATCTATTCTTCAAGGACCAAAGTGGAGTTTGCATTTCCATATACACATAGATGCTTCTGATTATGGAATAGGGGCAGTTTTAGGACAAAAAGAGAATTCTATTGAGCATGTTATATATTTTATTAGCAAAAACTTGCAATGTCCTGAATTAAATTATACTATCACAGAAAAAGAATTGTTAGCAGTTGTGTATGCTTTAAACAAGTTCTGACACTATGTCAATGGTTACCAAGTATTTGTTCATATAGACCATGCAGCAATAAGGCACCTCATGAATAAGCCTACCATATCTAGCAGATTAGCAAGATGGCTCCTATTGTTGCAGGAATTTGATATCACAATCATTGATAAACCAGGACGGGCTGATGTAGTGGTTGATTTCTTATCAAGGCTTCAAACGAATACAACTGACACACCAGAGGTAATTGATGATAGATTTCCTGATGAACATCTATTTTTCATTGCTGCTCGCACCCCATGGTATGCGGATATTGCAAATTACTTGGTAGTCAACTAGATTCCAGCCCATTTTTCCCCAAAGGAAAAACAATTGTTGGTGGAGAAAAATTTTAACTTTTCATGGATTGTAGATTGTTTATTCTACACAGGACCTAACCAAGTCATGAGAAGATATGTAAGGGAAGATGAAACATATGACATACTGCATGCTTGTCATGATAATCTATGCGATGGGCACTTTGTAGCCAAAAGAACATCTATAAAGGTGCTTACTACTAGATACTATTGGCCTACACTACATAGAGATGTTGTAGCCTATACCAAGAAATGTGACAGATGTCAACGCATGGGAAGACCAACAAGGTCTGATGAAATTCCCCTATATCTTCAAGTGGTGGTCAGTCCCTTTGATAAGTGGGGCATGGATTTTGTTGGACCCATTGATCCTCCATCCAATGGGAAATCATATATTTTAGTTTGTATTGATTATGTAACCAAATGGGTGGAAGTGAAAGCAATGACTCATGTCCGTGACAACAAGGTTATTGAATTCCTATATGAGTAGATCTTTACTCGATTTGGAGTCCTAAGGGAACTTGTCATAGATCAAGAGATCAATTTACATCCAATTTAATCAATGCACTAATGAATGATTACAAGATCCGATATAGGAAGTCTAGCCCCTATCACTCTCAAGCCAAGGGTCAGGCAGAAGTTACCAACAGAGAAATTGAGGAGATACTTACAAAGACAGTTAAGCTACATAAGAAAGATTGGAGCGGTTGACTTCCTGAAGCCATCTGGGCCTATAGGACAATGTGGAAGACAACTATAGGGTTTACTCCTTTTGAATTACTCTATGGAAAGACTGCCATGTTGCCAATAGAATTTGAGCACAAGACCTTGGAGATTGCTTTAGAGCTTAATATTAACATTTCTAACACCCAAAAGGAATGACTCTTGCAGTTGAATGCGCTAGACGAAATCAGAAAAGCAACCTTGCGGCATACTGAAATCATACAATAGCAAAGGAAAAAGTGGCATGACCGACATATCAAAACTACGCAACTCTCTGCCAGTGATTGGGCACTGCTCTATGACTTGAGGTATAAAGAAAATCAAGGTAAACTCACCACCCGATGGCTTGGCCCATATGAAATTGAAAATGTATTTGATAATGGTTCAGTTCAATTAGTCACAATTGATCCTGTTCGATTCAAGCTACTGGTTAATGAACACCATCTTCGATTGTATCATAAGCCAGTCTCAAAAGAAGAATTTATACAGTAGTTTGTTCAGGATCCTACCACTAATCTTCTTGCAGCAAAAGGCTTTAGCCTTTCTCCTGCAGCTTCACCATAATGTTACAATGCATGCTCATAATAAAGGTTTCCTTTTTAAGGAAACCCTTTTTCTTTGTTCCCACTCATCGCCACATCTCACTTCCTTATCTTCCATCCCATCCATCCCATCCATCCATACATCTCATCCGTCCACGTCACCCATCCACCTCATTCATCCGCACCACCCTTAATTATGATTTCATTCCCAACTGTTATTTCATGTTGAAGCCGTCATCTTTCTTGGCACATACGCACATTTATTAAAAGGTACGCGATATCTTTTGTTGTTGCATCATTGATTTATTTCATTTTACTCATTTACTACTATGTCTATATTAGTCATTATTGCCCAATCTCTGCCTATTCTTTAGTACATGTGTGGACACATGTCATATTTTAAGTAGGGGGCGGGATAATCCATTTCACTTACGCTGCTGTCACAACTGTTTAGATATTTTTCTTTATTATTTTCTTGTACTTTCCAAATATGACTGCATGTTTCATCCTAAATCACAATTAAAACTGCTTGTTTAAGTAGCTATAACAATCATTACATGCAAATATCTTTTGGGTTCATTCTTGGAAAAGAAGAGAAAGTGACGGCAGGGCAGAAAAAATAAAGCAGAAAAGTAAAAAGTTTTCTTTGGATTTTTAGAAAAGAGTTTAAGTTTCAGCTGAGACAATTGTGAATATGGGTGGTCAACTGGTAAGACATGAGCTTGTAGCTCATGAGATATTGACACAGAATCCTCAAACAGTTCAAGCATTTGGCCTCTGTGGTTGGTTGAACTACTTTTTGAGGTTAGATACTTTCAATGAGGAAGCCGTAGGAAAAATTTTAAGAACCCTTTCTAAAGGAGAGGCTATAGTATGGGGTTTAACAGTAGCTGTAACTGAGGAACGAATTGCAAAGATAACCGGGCTTCTAGCTATAGGAGAAATTTTTTCTTCAGATGTTGTTTCTGCTAGGGCAGAATTTACAGTACCAACTGATGGACCCTTGGAGGTCTCTAAGCAAGGATGCAAGCGAGTGTCGTTGCCTCCCCCGTATCCAGAATATGCTGCTTTTTATAATTAGGTACTTAACATGTGAAGGTCATTTTTCTTACCTATATTCCTACCATTTTAAATTGCTGAGTCATATGAGGCATGGGTTAGCTATTAATGTCCCAAACTTTTTGTTAAAATTTTTGGAACAATGTGCCCATGAAACCCAGAAGGGGAAGGATAACTCTATTGCCCACCATGTGCTTATAAAACTATTGATTGAATGCTCTTTGAGGGATGTGTCACCTCTTTACTGGCAAGAATTTGTTGCCCAAAAGAGCCTACAACTTCCAAAACCCCCTAGGGAACTTGCTCCATGGCCTAAGAAAAAGAAAGAGAAAATAACATCTACCAGTAGGAAAGCAGGGCAAGGGTCATCTACTCCTGCAGCCTTCACACCAGAGTCCTCTGCTCGGGAGAAAACTAGGTCTACCAGTAGGAGAGAAAAAGGAAAAACAAAGCCAAGAGAGTCATCTGGGGTGGAACAAACCCCAGAATCTGACCCTCATCCTCAGAAAAGGCAACTCTCTACTCTTGCAACAATTTCTCCTACAGCAACGCTTGTTGCCACCACAAGTTCACCATCATCTTCCAATAAGGCAAATCCCTCTAGGCCATTCAGAAAGAGGAAAGCTATAAGAGCACCTCCGACAACTGCAACATTGCCAAGAAGAGTTTCAACAAGAAAACAATGTAAAGTCTCCCCTGCTTCACCTCAACCTGAAGTTATCTTAATTTAAGAAGAATATGTAGGTTATGAACATAATGTCTCTCAGGATGTATCTGAGAATACTGCATAGAGTCCATTTGTTATTCCTGAAGAAGAACAAATTGAGACAAGGGAAGTTGAGCATAATGAAAGGGGGGTACCAAGTCTCGATGACTTGGCTGTTGTGGCTATGTAGATTTTGAAGGAAGCACAGTCTTCTCCACTACAGCAACAAGAATTCATCCTGCAATAAGAGGAAGAACAACCTTAACAATTGGAAGTGGCCAATGAAGCTTCATTACCCCCTGAAATTTGTCAAGCCATGGTTGTCTACAAAAAGACATTTTTGATTGAATTCTTAGAAAATCTTAGAATCATAAGGAGACCGGTCACATTACAGACCTTGAGTTTATGCCACCTAGCCAAGACTGAAATGCAACAAAGTCTTTGGGAGGAAGAAAAGAAGAAACTGAAAAGAGACATTGAAAGGCAGAAACATGAAATCCAAGAAATGAAAAAGAAAATGGATGAAATGATGACAATAACTAGTAATATTATGGAGTGTAGACAACCACCTAGAGTTTATGCTCTATGTCTCAAGGAACAATTTTCGTGGTTCTAGTTAATGAGAATTTCCAGGAATCTAGATCTTGTTCTTCACACTGCTAAATAATTTTATGATGCATACCAAGTGGCTCCTAATTGGCTAAGGAATTCTTTGTGTGAATTTTATTTACATGGCTTTATAATTCCCTCTAAAACAGAGTGGAATCCACTTATGTACATTGGCGACATTCATTTAAGATAACTCATGTTTTTGGCAGCAAACGAAGCTAATTATGGTAGGAAATTGGAAGCATATGAAGAAGCCGAAAGGGATGAGCCTATTCCATTGCGCGCTGAGAGTTCAGACCCCTATACAATGTTGAAAACCTGGCTTACTATGGCATATGGCCATAATAATAATAAAGTCAAGATGAAAATATTAAATCTCAGAAAAAAGGTGTATGATGAGTTTCAAGAATAGACATACTCATTTTGGAAGCTGTCATACTCCAAAATTGAGAAGAGATGGGAGAGATTGACTGTTGGGTTAAGAAGGTCTGAGCCTCATAGTCCCCTGAATTTTATGGCAGCTCTCAGAAGATCAAATAGATACATACAGTTGGGCCTTCAAGAGAGGTTTGAATTATGGTTGCCCTTGACATTTAGACTTCCTGTGCTGATGTGGCCTCTTTATCCCTACCAAGATACAAATATTAATGAAGATACAAAAGCTCGTAGGTATGAAAGATGGCAGAGTTTCAAAGGTTTTTTATTACAAATTCAAAACTTCATTTCAGGGTCATGCCTCAACCACTGATTTCAGAGAGACCACCAGAAAGTTTAATGCTGGAGGACCAGCATTAGGTTAAGTAGGGGGCAAATGATGAGCCCAAAATATGCTCATAATTTGGGTATCATGTTGTACTTTTAATACCCTTACTTTTGTTGTTCATGGTTGTTTAACTCTTTAGAAACCTTTTATTGGGGGATATCCTGTGGCAATACACTTTTATATTCCTACAGCCTATCATGTTGATATGTCTATATTTATTACCCTGTTTGACTTCCCAAATGACTGGTATAACGCATGTATTTTTTGAATAATGAAGTAAATTTGATATGTGATTAATAAATGAATATCATGTAGTTTCCATGCATGTTTTCTGTTGCCTGGTGTTTTGCAGGTTGTTGAAGAAAGTATGAATGAGTCAAGCGCAACTGATCTCGACCTTGCAGTAAAGTCCATTTCCTGCACGAATTTGAGGAAGTTATTATGGCGAAGACTCTTTGACCGAAATTGTTGGGAAGGAATTTAAATGTCAAATAATTTGGAAAGAGTGGAATGCGGAATTCTCTCTGAACCGTGTTGAGCAGATAAGTTCATTTATTTAGTTTGTTCCTCAATTCCATGATACATTTACATCCACGTCTTTCTCTGTTAGGGTTAGTTAGTTAGTTGTTTTCTTGACTTAAATAAGTGTTCCTCCTGCACGAGTGAGCACGCATAATGAGATAGAAAGGATATCATGTAAGAGTTAGTATGATAATAGGAGATAGAGTTTTGTGTTAGTTTTCATATGAGCAAAACAATGTATACCATTATGATTTTATGAATAAAATTTGATGAAGTTCTGAGTTCAATATTGGAATAATTAGTTGATGCTTGCTAAGGGGGCCCACTTAGTAAGTATCTATAGTTAGCTAGTCATTCATTTTTTGTTGATCATAAGTTAGATTTCAGTCTTGAAGTTTTTGTGCAAGCTCAGTCTTATATTGTTCCTGTAGCATCGGGAATCCATCCATGTGTCTGTTCCTGTAGCATAAGGTCAGTTCATAGTTTGTTTCTTAGTCGTAGCTATTATGATTTCTGCTTTGGTTAGATTATGGTTGAGTTAAGAGAAATTTGCATTACCTTCCTATAACGTAGGTAGAATTCTTTCCAAGTATTTATTTTCGATAGGTTGTGACTGAAACTGGTTCTTAGTGCACATACAGTGCCGCTCCATTTCAAGTATACGTTCCCTAGTTTGACAAGTAAATGAACAACCATGAAAAGATATTAGTCACCTGTTGGAATGTCCAATTCCCAGGATAGGTTTTGCCATGATTTTCATATCCTTTTGTGGGTGCGACCAAAGAGCCACTTTTTAGTGATCTATTTCAAGGAGTGTTAGAATTATTTGATCCCATTGACATAATCTATGATCCATTGACCAATGATCATATTCAAAATGTCTCTACATCATCTTATAAATTAGAGGACATATCTCAAGAATTTATTCCAAAGCAAGATCAAAATCTTCCACTAAGGTCTAGCAATGGTCCTTTCCAAGACATGTTGACCCCCTTTAACCTCATGGTTACAGATACTGAAGGAACCTTGAACTCGACACTTGAAGATATTGGACCACTTACCATGTCTAATGATGACATCCAAGAACCCTTTATATGCAATCCATCCTTTGAAACTGACCCATGTCAAGAACTTGATCGAAAGCATGTCAAAAGCAATCCCAAAATTAATCAAGTTCAAGAATTCATATCTCCAAGATACTACAATGATCTAATGGATACTCTCTTATCTATACAAGATGATCACATCGACTTAGCACATACTCCTACATCTACCCATGTGATGCTTTCTATGGATGGACACATAGATGATCTTCATTCATAATAGGATTCCTATACTCCTGACATTATTAAACAAAAAGAGAAGGTTATCAATTCCTACAGTCAAATAGAGTTGTCAACATCAGGATCAGATATATCCTAAATTCAGATTGAGGACATCAAGTATGAGGATATCAAACATTATCCACTGAAGGAAATCAGTTAGATAGAACATGATACTCTAGATTCAATAGAGCATCCAATCGAAATAATGTCATCTGCAGTGGTCATTTATTAGAGAATGCATTCTAAACAAGAGCTCTCGGAATAGGTAGAATCAAAGAATGAAGGTACTACTTCCACAATATTGGGGGAAACTATGTCTCTAGAAAACGTCAACATAGGGAACACGAAGAGTCCTTATGACAAAACTAGTGTCAATACTACAACTAGCCATGTCATGAATCTTCATCCACCCATCATCCCATCCATGAATTGGGACTAACGTCAAAAGAAATATTTGAATCAAAGCACAATGAATGTTATCAAAGCAAGAGAAGCTAAGAAGCATAATGGACAAATCAAATACACATGGATACCAAAAAAAAAAAGAAATATTATCCCTATCAAACTCCATTAGTCAAAGAAACTATGAGGAAAAATAAAAAAGGGAAATATATCCATCAAAAATGTCCACAAAAGAAAAAGAAGGATTTTCAAGTGATGTACAAAGTGTATCAAACAATTGGTCCTAGTTCCATGCACACTTTTGTATCCACCCATCATTGCTCATCTTCCCAAGTTGGGAGAGTCAAAGGTTCCAAACTATCAAACAATCCATCTCGTATCCCTAAAACAAACTCCGTCCACACCTCCACACATGATATCCAATTCTCAAATTGACCATGTATTGGCAATGACCCTTCATCATAAGGATTTCGAACGCACTCTATCGCGATGTGCGCACAGAGACAAAGTTAACCTCAATATCAATAAAGCAGATCAAGAATCCCAAAAGTTGCATTCAAGTGCACGTATCTTAGCGAAGAAGCTTCTTCAAGCAGGATATCAGTGGCACATTATGACAGTGGAATCTACATCAATAGTTCACCTTGTGATTTAGCATGAGATTAAAATCTTTCAAAAAAATACAAAAAATAAAAAAAATATGAAAATCCAAAAAAATCAGAAAAAGGATTGAAAACAGTAAAGAAAAAAATTGTCCTCTAGCGAAAATTGCATAGGTGGCGCTTTGGACAAGTACCGTGATGAAAACTTGGAAAACATGCATCATGTTTAGAATCGAGCATCTGAATGCGCCACTTCAGGAGAAAGCATCTCATCCCATCTATAATAAATACAACATTCCATCCATCTTATCCATAATAAATCCATTCATCCATGAACCATTTATCCAATCCATTTTCATCCATTTGCATACATAGTCCAAGTTATCTTGATCTTGAAAATTTTTGGTGCACCCTTTATGCTTGCTTGTGGCAAACATCTTGACATGAGTCATTTTCATTGATCCTATCCTATCCCAACGTTATATGAGCCATGAAGCATTATCTAATGAAGCATTTCCCTATTCAAACACCTTATATTATCACAAGATAATCCATATCCCTCCATCCATACACTTATCCAAGCATCCATCCATGGCATTCATACATTGCTAGACACTGGGGGAAGATATTTACATATTGCTTTGGGAATAAATCTTGATCTATATCCTCCAACTTATGTGGTGATATGAACAATGGTAAACATGAAATAAAATTGGTCAAAACATTTGTGATCTAGAATCCAAATCACTAGCCCATGGCATATTTTGACAAGAAGATGTTCCTTATCAAGCTTTATCTTTCATTGAACATCAATCCAAACAATCAATATCAGTCGCATCTAATTTTCACATCAAATCATGTAGAACAAATGTTGTTCCAAATCAAGCTTCAAAATTCTGATCAATCAAATCCAATCAATCCATCATCTTGGGAAATCCTTCCCAATTTTTGTGTTTCTTAACACTATCCTTGCCTTGTTGTGTATCCTCGACAATGTTATCATCATCAATCTTTTGTCATCTTGGGATATTCATCCTAATCCTTGTGTTGTGTAACACTATCAATGCATTGTTGTGCATCCTCAATAATGTTATCATCATCAATCCATCGATCCGATCAAACAACCTTAGCTTGGTTTTCAACAAAATCTGAAACAAATCACTGATATCATCACACATATCCATATCCAAATTGTCAAAATCATGTGAAAAATCTGAAAACATTCAAAAAATAGAAAAATCCAAAAACACTCAAAAAATTAGAAAACGTAAAAAACATGGAATCCAAACTATGTTGTCTCTGAGCCTTGAAAGTAGACGAGGTTGATCTTTGATCATCCCTCGAGACACTTAGGTCAGTCCTTTAGGAGTCCGTCATAATAAACTGACATTTCATCATGTATATCGTCATTTGTAAATCGGTCAAGTCATCAGTCGAACTACGGGTCTCTGAGCCTTGAACGTAGGCAAGGTTGATCTTTGATCATCCCCCGAGACACTTAGGTCAGTCCTTTAGGATTCCATTATAATAAACTGACATTTCATCATGTATATCATCATCTGTAAATCAGTCAAGTCGTTAGTCGAACTACGTGGTCTCTGCGTGTATAACGTAGGCAACGCTAATCTATTGATTAGCCCTTGAGGCCCCTAGGATAGGTCCTTAGGTTATTCTCTTGGTCAAAAATATCATAAAACCCCAAAAACATTAGAAAATCAAAATATCAAAACATTTGAAAATCTCAAAAAATACCAAAAACAACTTCAAAACATTACAAAACTCCAAAAACATCCAAATATTTGAAAAAATCCATCTGTCTCATCTCGCTTACACCCACAATAACATCACTCATAATAAACAATAGTCATCCTCAACCTTTGGGAAACAATCAGAAACAAGTGTAGCAGGTGAAAAGTAAAAAATCAAAATGTCAAGTCTCAGGTTTAAGTCAGTACGTAAACAAGTTGGTTAATTCTTTGTGTCGATAGCCTCTCATCCAATCAGTCCCATTTTAATCATCTAATAACATCATGTCCTAGGATGTATCCTTCCTACAATGGGCATTATTCATTAGAAAGAGCACTTTGGATAAACAAAATGGCGTGCCGTCATCCACTAACATGTCCTAAGATGCATCCTTCCTACAATGGGCATTATCTTTTGGCAATAGTTTTGGTTCTTATCCTTAAAAACACATTCCCTTTTGGTTAGCGGTATTGAAGAACATCAACTTGTTTTTTTACTTTATCTTTGTCTTTTGACTTATCTCTTTGCGCTCATTCCAATAACCTCTCAATGATGTCCAAACAAATGGATTTAGAGAGATAGGAATGGGGCAACAATCATTATCTTTTGTCTACTGTGCTTGTTGGACATTCTTGTAAAATAACCTTGGTGAATACTTGCTTTGTTAGATATGTATGGAGGGTGTTTTGGGTAACTTGTTGACTATTGCATTTATAGGTTATACCTTTCCGTGTTTTGGTCCGAGGTGTTTGAAACTTCTAAAGTGCATCCTAGCAAGGTTTTCGTATGTCAGGTGTGAACAAGAATACTCCTATCTATTTGTCGAGTCAAATTCCATCACACTAAGTGCAACACCATCTTGGTTCTTTATACCTTGATGCATTGTACTTAAGCGTGTTATCAAACATAAGGTAAGTGGCCCTTTTAAAATCCCAATTCTTGATAAGCAAATCATACATTTCTCACCATCATCTCTCATAAATTTTGCTTGTTGGATCCTCTTATCATCACTAGATTTATTATTTTCCACACTAACACCACATCATGAATAGTTAATCATCATCACTAGTGCATCCATCCTGCATCCACAAACCATCAGCATTCTGCATATCATCTCACATACATGTTCATCATCATAATATAGATCTTTTAGTCTAAGCATCTCATAAAATCATACATTTGCATAAAACATCTATGGCACAATCATATAGGCATCATTGCTTCATCCATCTCACATGCATTACATCATCATTTTAAGTTGTTTAGGATAATATAGATTGGTTATTCTAAGCATCTTAAAACCATCCCATTTGCATCATCATCATCATAACCATCCACTTTGAACCTCTTTATCTTGAGATCGACCCTCAAATCGAATCTTTTCGCTCAATCTCTCGAAGGGGCAATGCACTAGTGTACTTCTTTCTACTAGGGCATTCAAAAAAATCATAATTTTTTTAATTATGATCACATAAAGTTTATTATTTGAACCAATGCAACAAGTACATTGCTTCAAAGAGAGGAAAAACGTAGACACGTGAAATTAGCATATTGCACTTAATTAATTCATATTCATTCAGTCATCAAATAAATCAAATTCACATTCATCCATTCATCAAGTAAATCAAATTCATTAAATTTAGTCTCCTAAGGTTATCGATTTAAATTAAATAAATCAACTTTTTTTAATTTAAGTCTCACATCTCCCTTTTAATTAAATAAACCAAACTTTATTTAATTAAATCCCAAATTTATATTCTATCCCTTTTGATTTAAATAAATCAAAGTATTTAAGTCGAATGGGTCAAAATCATCTAGCGTCATCTTAACTAATCTAATCTTGATTAATCTAATCTAATCACCCATCACATCCTCTAGCTTTTCCCACTTGCACCAATAAAACATTTTAATTCATTTATTAAAATCATCATTTTCCCTCAACAAGGCATCTTTGGAAGAATATTCCTCAAGTTTGAATTTGAAAACAAGTTGACTTGTCCCTTCCAACATGGCAATAACTTCCCTCTTACATGTCCCCCACTTGGCATTAAAGTCACTTTTTGTCCCTCCAACAAGCCAAATTTGAATTTGAAAAGGCCAACCAATCCCATTTATTGGCACATTGACCAAAACTTGCACATTCCTCAACCATTCACAAGGTGACAAGTGGCTCCATCTCATTGGCCAAATCTTTATCCCACATTGCTCTCTTTTGGGCACTCTTAGCATTTGAGATTCTATAAGTAGAAGCTTCATTCTTCAACAAATCATCTACAATCTCAGGAAAACTTACTCTTTTCACATTGAGAGCTGATTTTTTCCACTCCATCTCCAAGGCATTTTATCATAGAGGTTATCAAGGATTGGGAAAGGGATTCTTTCCACAGAAGCACCAATCCACTATGAGATATGATTTACTTCATGTTTTATTGTATGCTTTCAATTAGTTTATATAATCCTTTGTTGTTTTGATTGCATTATGAGGCATGTTGAGTTATTTCATAGGGATGTTGACAGTTGGTTTTGTTTTAAAATGCTAATCATGCTTTGTGTGTTAGGATTTTAACCATTTGCATATTTTTACATCCACAATGTTTAATTTGAATAATATGTGACATGATTATGTCTTCATATTATAAAATTGTTAGTAGGAATAATTAGTCTATCTCGATGTTATGATTCCATGTCTCCTTTTTAAATCTAACCAAGGTTCTAAAAATAATCTATTTATCAAACTAAGAATTATATTTATTGGTAAAATGTTGTTATGTTTTTTGTGTAAAGGGGGAATCAAGATCATGCTATGCAATCAAATTGGTGAATTAGAAACTAATTTAAACAACATAAAGTTAATGATTCATGCCCATTACTCATGAAATGAAACTACAAATTAATGAATTCAAGAATGAAATTGAAATAGCAATAAAATTGAATTAAAAAACCAAGTAGCGTTACCATCCAGTGTCAGAGTGTGTTCGTGAAGATGTTGGGTTGTTCATATCAATGTGAAGTCTCCATTGTTGTGTGCAAAATCTTGAAGAACATGCGTGTTTTGATCAAAGAGGTGATCCCACAATAGTGCTTTACAATTTTTGGCCAAACTGGACACTGAAATAATTTATTTTAACTAAATCTTCACTTTCGGGCAACTATAGCGGCTAAACCGTGAGAAATTTGAAGATGATGTAAACTAGAGTTTTGTGAAATTTTGTCTGTAGATTCTAAATACATTTTTTTCAAAAATTTTAGAATCAGATTACACTTCTTT
This sequence comes from Sequoia sempervirens, assembly GCA_007258455.2. NCBI lineage: Eukaryota > Viridiplantae > Streptophyta > Pinopsida > Cupressales > Cupressaceae > Sequoia > Sequoia sempervirens. The sequence continues at coordinate 68,461 of VDFB02322918.1, forward strand.
CTCCATCTCCCTCGAAAACTAGTTTTTTCAGAAAACAACATTTTAAAAAAGTGACGCTCACTGTATAATGTATAATTTTTTTTCCATGAAGGGTAAAATTCTAATTCTTTTGAATTTAGATTTGTAACTCTAATATCTAGTGCTTCCACTTGGTTATATAGTTTCTTATTGAATATTTTTTCTTTAATCAAGTTTCAAAGTCAAACCAATTATAATTCATACATAGCATGACCATATAACGCGTAACTTTTTTTGTGTGTATCAAAATTCAATTTTATTTTTTTTGTTGGATCAAGGACTTCAATATCTAGTGCACTCATATTTTTTAATTTTTTTTTTGATAATCTGCTATTTTTCCACATGTGCAAAACAAAGAGCTTGATTTTCGGTGAAAAATGTACATTCAAAAGAAATAAAAAATAAATATAATAATAAAATTAAATTTATTTAAAATTATACTTTTTGGAAAGCTTATAATAAGGACTACACACTTACAAAAAATAAATTTTAAACAAATTCATTTGATCCTCCAAAAGGTAAATCAAAAGTGTTTTTTTATCAACATTTTGATAGGTGTAAAGGAGACTCTATTATAGGTATGGTTTAAAACTAGCGGGGTTCTATCTATGAGGGTTTGATCTAAGGTAGTTTGATCAAACCCTCTTCAATTGGAATGATTTAAATGGAACTTTTTAAGGCTTATATCATTATATTTTCTAAAAATATGTGATTTCAGCAAAATCAGTTCCTCTCAGAAATTGTAAACCACTATTGTGACAGCACTGAAAGGTGTGTGTAAGAAGATGTCAAAAGCTCAGTTAAGATCTTTTCATTACTTAGATGTGTGAATGATATTGATTATTCGATCATTTTTTAGAAGAAAGAGGTTTGTTATATAGATTTTGTGTTTCAAAATGAATGCTTTGGATCGTGTAGTAGAATATTTTGATCGACGATTGAAAGATGTTGAGAGGAAATAGATGGGAATAATCTATGCAAGTTGATTACGTAATTAGTGTAAATGTTCCATCATTTCTATGATTTCATTAGGATGCAAATCAATAAGGTGCATAGATTGACTTTCAACCTCAAGGTGAGTCAATCAAAACTTGAATTGATCCTTTTGATTCTAAGGAATGGATTGGAAATAGTTTTGGTTGATTTCCCTAATTAGACTATATGAACTAATATGACAAATGGAATTTCTTGAACGTAAACAAGCATAAATAGTGATTTGTAAGTGGATTTGGGAGATATCTGATGATGTGTACCTATCTCCAAAATTTGGATTCAACATGTACAAAGGGACTAGATATTACAAAGTTGTTCTAGAAGATCATACTCGTTTCCACTATGTTGAGGAAAATGAGGGGCACTAGGAAAAATAGGTTGTGGAAGTAGTATTGATGTGGGAATGGTTTGTGTTTGTTTTGATTGTCTATTATTCCTTGTTTTATACATATGAGCAACTGTGTGGTAACTTGGTTGATATGATACATTACCACTACTGAGTTGTCTTACAAAATTCAAGATAGCTCTTAGAGGTTTTGGTTTGTTTTGAGGTGGTCCTATGATAAGCATGAGTTTGATGTGGTCTTGAGGTTGTTGTGAGGGTTGGTAAATAATGAGATGAGGTGTGATTGCATTGGTTGTTCATTGTTGGTTAATAACATTGCAAGCCATAGTGGATGACCTTGGTGAGATGAAGTCCTCAAGGGATTCATCTAACATATCAAAGTCATCTCAACTAAAAGGCTTGAGAGAGACAATGAAATTGTAGAAAGAGATCTAACATGATCAAATGACTATGCTTTCTCCAAGGTTGATCATTAGTTTTTAATGCATGTTAAACCAACTAGGGTTGAAAATAGGTTTATAGACTTGCCACTAATTTGGAAATCAGGTTGTAGACCTACAAAATGATAGTAAATATCAGTTTGTTTATGAGTTTTGAGACTGTTTATGGAGGAATAGGATGCGGGCACCTAGGTCTTGCTAGGGCTTTTTTAGAACTATCAATTTGAGGAGCTTGCCTAATAGAGATTAAAGATACTACAATTTGTAAACCTATTTTTAGGACTAATTCTATTATTGTTTTATGAGTTTCTAATTTGTATAATGTGTTGTAGCACTCTAGGGTTTTCAATGTTTGTAAAATGAAATCTAATCTACCCAAATTTTGCAATGATTCAAAAAATGAAAATAACTGTTCTACAAATTTAAAAATGCTAATTACTAAAAAGTGAAATTCATTCAAAATTTTGACCAATCTAAGCAAAATTAAAACTTTAAATTTAGCATGCAATAGTACTATTTTAGAATTGCAAAACAGAGATTTACCAAAAGAAACATAATGCAAACATAGAGACAAACAACTATGATTTCTTTTTATGATGCACCTATACAAGGACAGGGTTGTCCAAGGGTGACTAAGTCCTTGTTTAAGTAATGTACACATTTTAAATAAATAAAATAATAATATTTAGTTTTAAGTTTGATTAATATTTGATTATGATGGATGATGTCAATTGATTCATTAATATGTTCAAGAATTGGAATCTATTAGATGATCACCTAGAGACTAAGAAAACTAGTGTTTGTTATTTCAATACACTTATGCACCTACAAACTTGAACCTATGGATAAATTTTGACCTTACATGTCAATCTAAACTATGTTGAATTTGATATCAACACATGGTTGTGTTGTTTGATACCATATATGAAAAGGAGTAGTTTTGATAAACATTATTTAGGATTTTTACTAGGCTAGGACTATTCTCCTTTGGTCAAATCCTTGTTATCAATTCAAAAATTTAACACAATTTAATTAGTAGATTTATTATTCACTTCCTTTGTTTAGATCCATTGGAGTAGATGTAACTTAAATTTAAATTTAACTTCCATTATATAATTTAACAAATGAAGTTCTAGTACGAATTAAATTGTTAGATAACATTAAACAAAATGAACTAAAACTTCAAATGAAATATAAAATGTTAGAACAAAATATATTGAAAAGAGGAAACCATCTACTCTTACAAAAATTGTCTCTCAAGTAATCCACACTAGACATGTCAAAAGCTATTCAGAGATATGGGAATTCCTCCAACTTGTGGTTAGTCCTTCAACCTCCATTTTTATGAGTTATGCAAACAAATAGATAATACATATAATTTGATATATAAAATTTATCACAACAAAACAGAGAAAGCACATTACATGTAGATGTACAAAAATTAGGATACTTACCAAATCTAACTTAACGTATGTATACAATATAACAATTAATCATGCCTCAACATGAATATACAAATGTACACATAATATTTAGGATTTAACATGCAATACATAGAAATGACATCATATATTATTGACTATTTGGATTTATTCAGCTCAATCTTCTAATATTTAAATTCAAAAATGAATTGGTAGAATTTAAAAATACCATTGACAATTTATAAAGTTTCAAAGATATTGTTGTCTTCAATTCGACCCCCTAGTAGACCACCTTTACAATTCTAAATAAATGGTAAAAGAAAACAAAAAATAATGTTGATCCAAAGAGAATTTGAGAAACTATACAATGCCACAAGTCTAATTTGTTGCTTGACAACCCTTATATTATTTCAATAGGATCATCATCTTGTTTACGACCCACATGAAAAATCAAAATTCATAAGTTATCCTCAATGGTCATAGATGAACAACAATGAACATCAAACATTAGACAACACAGGTAAACATTTTATATTGATCTCAACCAAACACTGACAATAATGGATGCAATTTACAAGATAGAGATGGTAAATAAATTATGAAATGATTTTCTAACAACTTTAATGTTTATATTTCAGATTAATTTAATAATTAAACTATGTAATCTATAGGTTTTGATGATATTGTAATGTAGGATCGCATTCAACACTATTATGGATAATCAATACAATTTACTATAATTTCAACTTATATTGAATATTTACATAGTTGGCTCATTGGCCTAATTATAGTTAATGTAATTATAATTGAGGTTCATATTTTTTGACCCATTGTATTATTAATTACTAGCTAACACAATTTTTATACTATTTTATATACTAATAATATTACTTTATTAATATAAATGGTTTATTTTTTGCTAATGTATACTTACATTCATAATTATAAGGTACATGTTTGTAATCTCAAGCTTCCATAAAAATTTATAAGGGGTTGATGAAGATCTTCTGACAAAACTCCTAAGCATTCCTCTCTTCCAACCAAGATTTTTCCCTAAAAAAACATCCCATAACCTAGCCTCCCCCTTCTTCCAAAAAGAAGATTAAAATAAAACCCAATCTCCTCATATTCAAAAGTGAAGGTGACACATGTCACCTTCACAATTAATCTTATAAGACCAATTCCAAGCATGGGCACACACAATTTAGGTGAAGATTTTATGGTACCACCATATTCATGGTTGATAGTTTGCAATTTTTTCACTTTTGTTTCTTGCTTATTTTGAAATATCTAAACTTAGTTAAAGGTTTGGTTTCACATCATAAAGTGGCCCCAACACCAATTCCTATAACTTGGGACTCTAAAATTAATAAAATATAATATAAAAACCAATTAAAAAACACTTTAGAATATCTCAAAATAAATAAAATTAAAACTAATGTTGACATGCCCCCTTCTTCCCCATCATTCACACCTTTGGACAACAACATATCAACATAAGTTTCACACATCAAATGGAAAATATTTCATGAATGAAAATACAATTTTCACAATAATTTTCATATCACAAGATAAATTACACAATATGAAAGACCTTAGCCTCTCCATATAGGCTAGGGTGAGGCTTGGTTGGTCATTCACATTAGGGGTTTCCAAGTGACCTCAAAAAAGTCCAATGGTACCTATTAATGTGTTTGCAATATAGTTGAAACAACTTAGTATGTGGTCAACATAATAGGTGAACATTCATCATTAAATTAGTACCTTAATTACAATTTATTCATCATAACACATATTAAATTATATGCTATGACTGGTAATTACCTTAAGTTGTAGAGGTATGCCATGTGTATGTATAAATTTTGCAATTATTATGATGCAACTCTATTATTATCATTGATTTTGTAATTGATCAATTCTTATCATATCTGAGGGTTTCTAGTTATTCAATCTTTACAATTAATTACTTCCCATTTGATTTATGGGTGTTATACTACTTTTATTGATTGCTTTATCTTTTCTATACATACAAAATCATATTTGTACCATCATAACATGAAAGAATAAAGAACCATACTCACACACATACACACATGTATAAGGAATATAATTGTATAATTTACATAGGTGGCCTAGAAGAACACCCCTCTAGTCTCTCATGTCTCTCTAGTGAAAGAAAACACATCCTAGAGGGAGAATGGGTCCTATCATATGATCCTTTGGGTAAAGTGTAAAACATATTTCTAAAAATTATATATTATTAAGTTGTGATTGGGCCTAATGATACATTCAATTGTTCAATATTATGATGAGTATGAGGATGAAACACGTGCATGTGCATGCACACGTGCACACACACACACGTCATGTGATAATGCCTATAATGTGAATTACTCTAAATACCATAAATAGTTAATGGGAGGATGATAAATTCTTGTGGTCATAATACCATTTGATTTAAATAAATAACTTGACTTTAGGAATGTCCACATAGTGAATTCAAACTATGTGCAAATAAGTAAATTTAATTAGAAGTTAAAAATTCAGTGATGTGAGAAGTGTACCCTATATGGAATTACGATTAAGGTGATCTAATTTTTTTATGATGTGTTATGAGTGATTTCATGTTGCTTTGGCTATAAAATAGAAGGATTGACAAGAAGTGATCTATTCGGAGAAGTTACTATCACAATTTGATAACATCTTGAATATGATCTAAAGAATAAATTGAACCAAGTCTATAAAATAGAAGGATTGACAACATTATAAATTTAGAATCCAAGTCTATTATTTTGTTACAATTGTCCACCTAAATGTCATGCAACCATGGTAAATATAAGCATATATACCCAGGCTATTAAAATGCAAATAGGTATGGGGATCATCTATGATATTATAAAACAAAGATATAATATTCTCTGACCATTAGAATTGCTAGATAAAATACTCATGAAAAAATATTTTCTTTGTGACTTAAAAAAAAAATCTAAAATGAATAGATATTTTGTAAAATAAGATATGACCAAGGCCTTTTCTTGAATCTTATCAAACATGCTTTATATTAATGAAAATTTGGTTCATACACATCTATAATAAGTTTATTATTAGCTTTCTAGTGAGGAGTCTTAGTGTTAAAGACATCTAGCTTTCTTTCCGATGAGATTATCATTTATAATGTTCAGCGCGCTTGAGCTGGAGCAACACTGGGATGGGTGACCTCCCGGGACGGACCAGTGCTTCACCTCTGTGAGCATCACCTAGATGCAATGAGTGCTAAGTGGACCATTCAATATCATGAGAGATGGGTTCTTGTTGAACCACTACTCATGAAACATGGGTCAATGAGTTTGACTCGAAACTACACGGTTGAATCCTGATAGCAATATCATAATTTGACACGCTGTGGAAAAATACCTCCTACTTATCAATTTATAATGTTGTCATTCTATTGAAACATAACTCTTAGATAGGTAACTATAATACTACAATGTCTTTTTCTACGACGTTATCTATTAGAGGCAGCTATGTGAGGCTTGTTAACTGAGAGTACACGAGTTGGAGGTGTCCCAGAAGTTCTCCTTACTGACATGATTGTACTTGCAGAACAAATACTTGGAGATATGGTATATTCCATTGGAACAGCAACAAAACATCTTCCCAAGATCTATCCTTATGCCAAGCATGCTAGCGAGCCATTCTGTCGGACGTGGTAATAAAGGGAATAGTCACGTTGTCTATGCTCCTGCACTTTGTATGTAGTTCGCGTTCCTTGTCACTGCTACTATATTTTTTTCCACGGGAACAGGCTATTCATTTTAATTTTTTTCTCAAATTGTTTCTAACTGGCGTTTCGAAAACAGTCTGAGCTTTCATCACGCTCCCATATAAGATTCACGTAAACCCTTTCTCGTCACCATTATATCATTAACACAAACATTCATGGAATCGTGAAGGAGCATTTTGTTTTAGATTATTGGGTTCGATTGAATTATTATAATCTGTTGAAGTTTTGAGTGATTTTTCCATGGATAATCTTTTGTTTGGCGGGTGTTGGGGTCAAACATTTCGTCAAACCATTTATTTTGGACACGGTCATCAAATAAAGAAGCGATGTTACAGTGAACTGTTGTTTTGGTTCTACGAACCGCAGTTTTATTTGTTTGAACTGGGGTCACAGTGGACTGAAGTTGTCTCTACAGAATTGTGAGTTAAGTTGCTGGGAAACTGAAACTACTGTAGTTATGATGTATGGAAGCCATTTATGTCTCCCGTGCATTCTAGAGGCTGGATAGCCGTTTCCCTCAATTTCACCCACTGAAATTTGCATTCGTGAAAGGTAGGAGCTGCTATTTTCCAGAAAAAGATTCCAAACATAATTTTTTTTTCTTCATGAAACCATTTGATCCATGAAAATAGAAGCCCAAACCCCATTTTAAACCCAAAATGTCTCTAGGTTGCATAAGGCCTCTGGCTTCCACCATGATTGGGCAGAAGCCTTCTATAGTTGGAAAGAATCCTTGTACTTAGCATAAGCTTTTCAGCAAAGTAACCCAAACAAGCAGAATACCAGAACGCCGCAAAGTATACCCACCAGGAAAAAAACGAGCACGCCGCAGAGTTGCTCAGATTCCTCTGAATATTGAGTTTACAACTACAGATGATGAAGGAATAACACGGCGCATTGGCAATCATCACCCCAACTTGTGGGATGATGACTTCCTACAATCCCTCTCATAGTCTTATGACGTAAATGACTTTACCTTCTAATCTCAACTGTGATTAAGGGGTGCATAGTTTCTTATAAGTAGTTGATCTGTTCTGTCTTAATCTTTTTTATTTGTGCTGAAGGCTCCCCGTTATGCTGAACGTGATGAAAAGCTGACTGAGGAGGTTAAGGACATGTTTAATGCCCTTCATCTACACTCTTCATCTACAGACGATCTGTATCAGCGTCTTTCAATGGTGGACGATGTAGAACGCCTTGGAATTGACCTCCATTTTCAAAATGAAATAAAAGCAGCGCTTGACTATGTTTACAGGTTTGCTTATTTCTTTAAGATTCAGGATTTAAATTATGTTTCGACTCACTCAATTTCATTATTTGTTTGAATAGCAGATATTGGAATGACAAAGGCATTGGATGTGGTAGAGAGAGTCCTTGCGTGGATCTCAATACCACGGCGTTGGGTTTTCGAATTCTTGGCCTACCCAGA
>VDFB02322918.1:76911-107369 GCA_007258455.2 Sequoia sempervirens
CTTATCAAACATGCTTTATATTAATGAAAATTTGGTTCATACACATCTGTAATAAGTTTATTATTAGCTTTCTACTGAGGAGTCTAAGGAAAAGACATCTAGCTTTCTTTCCGATGAGATTATCATTTATAATGTTGTCATTCTATTGAAACATAACTCTTAGATAGGTAACTATAATACTACAATGTATTTTTCTATGACGTTATCTATTAGAGGCAGCTATATGAGGCTTGTTAACTGAGAGTACACGAGTTGGAGGTGTCCCAGAAGTTCTCCTTACTGACATGATTGTACTTGCAGAACAAATACTTGGAGATATGGTATATTCCATTGGAACAGCAACAAAACATCTTCCCAAGATCTATCCTTATGCCAAGCATGCTAGCGAGCCATTCTGTCGGACGTGGTAATAAAGGGAATAGTCACGTTGTCTATGCTCCTGCACTTTGTATGTAGTTCGCGTTCCTTGTCACTGCTACTATATTTTTTTCCACGGGAACAGGCTATTCATTTTAATTTTTTTCTCAAATTGTTTCTAACTGGCGTTTCGAAAACAGTCTGAGCTTTCATCACGCTCCCATATAAGATTCACGTAAACCCTTTCTCGTCACCATTATATCATTAACACAAACATTCATGGAATCGTGAAGGAGCATTTTGTTTTAGATTATTGGGTTCGATTGAATTATTATAATCTGTTGAAGTTTTGAGTGATTTTTCCATGGATAATCTTTTGTTTGGCGGGTGTTGGGGTCAAACATTTCGTCAAACCATTTCTTTTGGACACGGTCATCAAATAAAGAAGCGATGTTACAGTGAACTGTTGTTTTGGTTCTACGAACCGCAGTTTTATTTGTTTGAACTGGGGTCACAGTGAACTGAAGTTGTCTCTACAGAATTGTGAGTTAAGTTGCTGGGAAACTGAAACTACTGTAGTTATGATGTATGGAAGCCATTCATGTCTCCAGTGCATTTTAGAGGCTGGATAGCCGTTTCCCTCAATTTCACCCACTGAAAGGCAGGAGCTGCTATTTTCCAAAAAAAGATTTCAAACATAATTTTTTTTTTCATGAAACGGTTTGATCCATGAAAATAGAAGCCCAAACCCCCATAAGTCCATACAATAAAGACCTCTCAACAGAATTAATATTAAACCCAAAATGTCTCTGGGTTGCATAAGGCCTTTGGCTTCCACCATGATTGGGCAGAAGCCTTCTATAGTTCGACAGAATCCTTGTACTTAGCATAAGCTTTTCAGCAAAGTAACCCAAACAAGCAGAATACCAGAACGCCGCAAAGTATACCCACCAGGCAAAAACCGAGCACGCCGCAGAGTTGCTCAGATTCCTCTGAATATGGAGTTTACTACTACAGATGATGAAGGCATAACACGGCGCATTGGCAATCATCACCCCAACTTGTGGGATGATGACTTCCTACAATCCCTCTCAAAGTCTTATGACGTAAATGACTTTACCTTCTAATCTCAACTGTGATTAAGGGGTGCATAGTTTCTTAAAAGTAGTTGATCTGTTCTGTCTTAATTTTTTTTATTTGTGCTGAAGGCTCCCCGTTATGCTGAACGTGATGAAAAGCTGACTGAGGAGGTTAAGGACATGTTTAATGCCCTTCATCTACACTCTTCATCAACAGGCGATCTGTATGAGCGTCTTTCAATGGTGGACGATGTAGAACGCCTTGGAATTGACCGCCATTTTCAAAATGAAATAAAAGCAGCTCTTGACTATGTTTACAGGTTTGCTTATTTCTTTAAGATTCAGGATTTATATTATGTTTCGACTGACTCAATTTCATTATTTGTTTGAATAGCAGATATTGGAATGACAAAGGCATTGGATGTGGTAGAGAGAGTCCTTGCGTGGATCTCAATACCACGGCGTTGGGTTTTCGAATTCTTGGCTTACCCAGATATGGCATCTCTTCAGGTGGTATCTGCAATCACTGAGTCAGAAAACATTCATTTAAGATGTTTGGAAAATAGAAAGACAATTGTAAATCTATGAAAGGTCAAATCAAGAAGCTAGAGAAGGGTAAGAGGAATTTATGAAAGCGAATTCTAACATTTTATATAGTAAAATAAGAAGAAAGTAGTTAGTATGAATTATTTAACCATAAACCTTGTACATTATCTATAAAAGGTCAACTCAAGACAATAGAGAAGGGTTAAACAGGAATTTATGGAAGCGAATTCGAAGAAGAAAATAGTTAGTATGTTAAAGCATAATACATGAGCAATAATGTAATGCCCCGCCAAGGAGCCCAAAGAACAACACAAAACTAATAAATTAACTGAACAATTTTTTTTTTTAAAGATCATTCGATTAACGTAAAACATAAATACAACATACATACGTCCTCAGGGTTCCTCGACGTCGCTACTTAAACAAATACAAGTAAACATCTTATTACTAACCCACGATATAAAAAGCTTAAGGATAAACTTATTACCAAAAGAATAATATAATTATAAATAAAGATGGAAACAAGTTACAATTACATCTTACAATAAGTGAGATTATAACAAATATCAATACATCATAATATCGATACAAAGAGTACACTCATGTACATGAGGTAAATTTACAAAGGAGATGATGATCACATCATAACTAATATCCCCTTCCATTAACAACCTCAACATCCACCATCTCGAACAATTAAAAGTAATCTCATGTTCCACGTGCCATGTTATCCAAGTATAGTAACACCTACGAGAGAACCCAATGGATGAAATAGCACAGTTACCTCCCAACCGCATGGAACCCGAAGGCCCACTCCCTCCGTGCTAGGAGATAATGACCGATCCTCAAATTAAGCATACAAACAAACAAACAACAAGCAAGCAACATAATAAACACAACATCACATGGTTGAATTTCACATGACAACATGACAATATCCAAAAATCACATGAATGCCAACAAACTCCCAGAGTCAATAGTAAACCAAAGGTAACTCTACATAAGAGACCACAAAGTATGTATCAGGACAAGAGTGTCATCACTTAGTTGTTCTAGGTTATCCTGGCGAATCTTCCTAGGCTCTGGCCCCCATCTTGGGTTATCTTGGTGACCTCAACCGATTCCCGGCCCCTAGACAATTTCAAGTGGTATCAAACTACCCTTCATGAAGACAAGGTAAACGACTAGCCATTCCAGGCCTTCTCAACCTACCCTTAATCTATACAAGCATTAAGGCACTAGGTGAGGCAATCATTTATCTGAATTAATTAATTAATTAATTCCTAGTATATTTATTAAAGTTTTCACTGAATTACTAAATTTTGATAAGTTGTCTTGGCTACCACTTTGGGTACCGGCCCCTATCAAAAGCCACTCTTCCTTTTACAAAAACACCACACATTAAACCAAAAGATAGCCATCATGTACAACAACCCGAATCATGTCCGCAATCCAATGATGAATTAAATCACTTTCCTCACAATCACCACATAGGTAACAAATACAATGTGCATGGTTATTTCACAAAAAAAATTAAACAATGATCATCAAACTCAAATAGAATAAACAACTTATGCAAAGAGTTCCCTAGCCTCTGGAAGAATAAAACTCAATACTACAAAAGTTAACTCATAAATTTATAATCATAACATTATTGCCCATCAAATACAACCAAGCATCGCTTTTATCAACAATCATATAAATACATGATCTATAATAACTATAGATGTATTCTTGACATAATGATCTTTTCTCATAAAACAAAAACCAATGTACATATATACAACATATACCTTTCTTTTAAATACTCTCACATTTCAACCAATAACCATTGAAAACCCTTACCTACCCATAGCAATTTAAAAACAATCAACCTTCCCTAACAAAATTCAAAGTAATAGTTCATAGGAACCTTTAATTAACATTCTACACTTTATTTTAACCTCATAATAAAATAAATCATTTTCATTCATATTTAATATAACCAATTGCTTCACATTATAATTCATATAACATTAACATCATGCTTAATATGACTTCAACCAATCCTATATAAGAACTTCAAGGTTCCATCAAATCAAACAAGACATTGAAAATATATTAGCCATATTTATTTCAATCACAACCTTAACCTTTAACAAACATTTAATCGTTGTACTAACCCTAATTCCAAAATACAATTGCTCTAATTTTAAAATCAAAACTTAAATACACCTTCCAACTCAAATACACACAATTATAGCTAATTAATTTTACATGTTCCATCATACTAAAATTTCTTTAAATTTAACCTTGATAAAAAAATAAATATTATTTAAGGAATTCCAATTCCTAACAAACGAGTTTAACATCATACTTTCAACTTATAATTGAATTAGAAAATCTCAATCCTATTGAATAATATATATACGTATTTTCAAATTAAATGAAATTAACTCAAATAGAAATTTTTAATCAACTTTTAACTCACTATTCATTTCCAAACAAAATTACATCCAAGACCATGGTGACGACTTCACTCCAAATTTGCAATTTTTTCTTTACTAAATTGCGCATACAATTTACAAGCTAACCCCAATGCATGAGATAAGAGTGGCGCACGAATAGGGAAATAACTAACAATCTACAACTAAAGTCAGTGGCTACAACAAGAAGTGTACATATATTAAATAAGGTAACAATCTAACAAGAATTTCCCTAAACAACGGATACATACATTAAGTTAAGCATTTCACTCAGACATGCAACTTGAGCTAATCATGGCGCCAAAGTTTATTAAATCAATCGACCATTCCATGTTAAAGAGATTTAGCCATTATAGGTTACCAATGATATAAGGACGTTTATTTAAATCTCCACAACATTCTGTTTCCAAGTGTTTCATAGGTGACAAGTTGCTAAAGGAATCTGGAAGGCATTTATATCTCTATAGCTGTGTATGTTCAAGCACTACAACTGAGAGAGGTTGCAAATAGAATCAGGGAGTTTGTTTGAACGTATGCACCCTTCTATGCTCAAGTGTTGCAACTGGAATTGACAGCGTATGCAATCATGGTGGTTATCTAAATCTAAACACCCTACCATTTTCAAGTGCGACAGCTGTGACAGTTGCTAATGAATCAGGTAGACTATTGATCCTCTCCACTCATCTAAGCTCAAGCTGCCACTATGTTTGGTTGCCAAAAGGGAACAAAAATTTTCATTAAAAACTCCACAGTCTTCTATGTATCAGTGTGGCAATTGTGACAGATTGACAACGAAATTAGAGAGCTTATTTAATCCTCTACAACATTTGATTTTCATAGACTGCAAATGTGACTGAAGCCACTACAGTGTTTTATGTTAAAGTGTTGCAGTTGTGGCAGATTGCTAGTGAATCTAAGAGTTTATTAAAATCTATGATAACATTTTAGTTTAGGTTTTTAATAACGCAGATAAGAGAGATGACTCATTCTTAACATTGAAGAACTCATTACTAAGGAAGAGATACAAGGAAATGGCCATCATGAGAATCATCATTAGGGAATTTACACTATAGACATTGTACCATAGTTACAACAAATATTATACATGTCGATATAGAAACAAAGACAATTAATCAAATTGAAGTTTCAGGAAAATCCCGAGCGACATAGACTAGATAAAGGACATAACCCGATGCAAGGATTAGTGATGGAAGGTCAAGCACCCCCCCAATGTAATTCTTGAGATAATTAGAGAACGGCTAAAAGATCAGAACTGGCCTCACTAATTAGACCTGTGCTAGCTATCATCAAAGAAAATAGACAAGACTAAGCTTGAGGAATGCACATAGCAATAAACGAGTCTGAAATGGTAAAAAGTGTTACACTGGAGACTCAGGAGAAAAATTCAACTCACCACTTAGTTCCAACCTAACTAGAAGTGAATGGTAGTAAAATACAGAGGATGCAACATCTACAAAATAATTACAATTCACAGACAAAGAATGACAGAGGAGTGTTTAGAACGCTAACATCGACTAAACAGGAGAATCTCTTTATAGTTTTCTTCAGTTATTCAAGACTAAACAATAACAATTTCATTTGAGTAGATTATCCAACAAAGATACCATCACAAGGAAAATCAAATATTGTAACAACAATCAGAAGATCCTATTCAGAAATTGTGAAACAAGAAGGAAACCTAAACAATATTCCTAAAATTCTGGCATAGATTTGATGCAAGATGCAGAAAATTTGAAAACATAAATTTCCCGACATGTGAACAACCTTCAAATTCGCGGTTTCCAAAAGCTTTTACTCAAACATAGAAGAAGTTTTCTTCCAAAATCTTCCCTGAAGTTTTTCCTTTTTCAACCCTCCAAAAACCCATTCTCGTCCATGAAAGTTGCTTCGCTAAAAGCTTTTTAATGCATTTAATTAACTCCAATTCATAAAACTTAACTGACTATAAATCATGCATTCCAAAATTGATCAATTAGTTCTAACTCAACCATTTAACTCCAGATCGCATTCTCCAGACATTTTGCATAATATATTCAAAACAACTCTTTTAAAATATCTTCTTCTCCCTAATTTAAATTTATACAAATAAAATTAACAAATGCATTTAATTAAATATCCTATTTAATTTTAATTTGATAAATCATACCATCACCAAAACTTACTAATTAACATTTCTATAAAATAACATTTAATAAAATAACTTAATTTAATCAAATCTTTTAAAGAACAATAATTAACTTGTTTAAATTTAATTTAGATAAATCCACCATAATTATAAACACTTTTAAATCTAATATTTAAAAAAAAAATATATTAAATCAACTATGTTAATTGAATAATCATTTAACTAAAATAATGATTTTCCCAACAAAACAACATAAACGAGATTGGCACGACAAGACTATACAACAAACGACAACGGGTGACAAATGGGTACTCGTTCAATGAAGAATGATGGCTAAAATGAGGACCTAAAACTATCTCTAGAACCACTTAATTGCATTGATTTAGGGTATATTCAGACCCAACAAGCAGGTGAAGCTGATACCCAGTACCTGTAAACTGCATCAAAACCACTGTTAAACATATCATCTTAAATGAAAAACACACCATGTAGAGAAATCATGGAATCAGAGGTCGTTCGCAAGCGAGTGATGTAATTCCATCCCCTTCACCAATACAGTCACGACAAGACTGACAAAATCCAAGCATCAATGGATCATCATAAGAACTTACATCAATATTAATTTAAATAACAACTATTCCATTCAAAAGCATAACATAAATCATAAGCATCCATACAAGGTATCATCTCATCAAAACATAGTGTCATCATCACTCAAAAGCTAACAATCCAAAAACAATAACAAGGTGACACAATATATCATAGTAAATGTATTGTCAAACAACATAAGAAAAACAAAGACACATAGTAGCAGCGGGAAGGGCACTACAAATAAGGCTTATTTTTTGATAGGTGAATACATATTTGTATTTTATTTTAAATTTTGTTGGAATATGTGTTTTTTTTAAAGGATAGAGGGTTATTATGTAAGGGTGTGTGCAGGATCATGATGGGCAAAAAAGTGGCAATATGATGGGTATGTGGCTGATGACTATATTTTTACCTAAAATTGATGAAATGAAAAGGGTTTTTAAAATATATTCTTAGCTTTCCACCCATATAAATTATACTTTACTTTGAATTTAATAAGTAATTATCATTCATTTTCTATTCAAGTTACGACTAAAGTCCTGATTTATAGGCTGATTGAAAAACATCTATAGGTTTCAAATGGTATCACATTTTTTTAATCCAAAACATGTGTCACATTCTATGCTTCGCATACTATAGGATTAAAAAAGAAAAATTGAATTTCATGAAGTTTTGACCAAGTTAAGGTGTGGACATCAAGTTTTTATATTTTTAAAAAAGTTATCATAAATTCATAATTAATTATTTACTTGGAAAAAAATTACAAAAATATGCATCACATTGAGACATGATTCCTCTACTTATATCTAAAATATTATAAAAATCTATTATCATTTTATTGTGGTTAGGGTGGTCGGACAAACACCTACTTCTTATTTTTCCTAAAATTTAAGTACCCTTTACGATTGAAATTTAAAATTTTCACTAAATAGATTTTTTTAAAAAAAACCTAGTAGTTTAGAAACTACATTCAATTTTCTACAAATTCTATTCTTACATATTTTTGAAATAATATAGATAACTTATTCAAATTTTTATGTCAAGTTGCCTAACTCTGATTTTTCTAAATTTTTTGCCACTTAAAGGCCTATTTTTTCGATGATGATCCTGCAAATACCCGTAATTAAATTATAAAATTTAAAATAGTGCTTTTTTTTTATTGTAGTTTGAAATTTGAACTTCTCTATATTTACTTTTAAGTAATAATAATATTTTTAAACTTATTAAATGAATTTATTAATATAATAAATTTTATTTTTCTATAAGTACCAAACACTAATATTAGATATACTTTAGATTATATTAATAAAGTATGAAGTTGCTTAGATAATTTGATATATCACATCAGGCATGTTGCAGCAGTTCAAAAGTAAAGATGGAAAATCGTTAAATTGAAATATTCAATCAAATGAGGAGTTAAGAAGCGTTTTGAATTTATTCCAAGTTTCACTCATTACTTTTACAAAGGAGCAAGATTTGGATGATGCCAAATCCTTTTCTACTACATATTTAAAACAAGCTCTACCAAATATTAATAATACCAATCTCTCAAAAGAGGTATTCATCCATTAATATTTTTTCCATATTAACTCTATGAATCTATTTTTCAATTAAGATTCTAATTCGTGTGATGCAATAGATAAAATTCAATCTAGAGTATGGTTGGCACACCAATGTTCCTAGGTTGGAAGTAAGGATATATATTGACATATATGAAAATACCAAGACCACCAACAAGTAATTCCAATACCTTGTAACATACCCATCTCCTCCTAATTCAAAACCTTAGGAATTTTATTAAAAAATACATTTTTTTTTCATTTTAATAGAACATAAATTTGGATGTTTTAAGTATGATTGAACATCTCTATGATATTTCAACTTTATAACTTTGGCATTTTGGAAGTATTTTCAATCCAAAACTTTTAGAACTTGCAAAGTTAGACTTCAATATGATCTACTCAATGCAACAACAAGAGCTTCAAATTCTCTTAAAGTAAAAATTCATGTCATGTAAGATATTCTCTTATTTTGAAGCTTAACTTATTTACAATATATCACATGGTTGGATACGTACCATAACATGTTGATTCAGTAATATGTATGCATTATAGATGGTGGAAAGAGTTTGGTCTAGATAAACTAGATTTTGGTCACCATTGTCATGTGGAGTATTACTTTTGTGCAGCTGGAGGGTGCATTAAGCTAAAATATTCTACTTGTAGAATTGGGCTTGCAAAGTTGTGTGTATTTGTCACTTATTTGGATGATATTAATGACACTTATGAAACTTTATATGAACCTAAACTCTTCACACAAGCCATTAAGAGTATGTATTTACTTATATTGGTAAATAGATGCGAGTTAAAGGAAGATATTAAACCATACTGATGAGAAAAACCAAGTTATTTATTTAGGGACCATGGTGTACATGTAAGCATTAGACACATTGATGATAATTTATCATATTTTATAGGTGTAGACATAAATGGTTTTAGTTTTCCATATTTCTAATGTAATTTCTAAAAAAAAATTCTTTAGACATTAATATAATTATCTCATTCTAATATATTAATATATCTAGATATAAAAAGATAGATAGATATTGTAGTAATCAATTATCTTGTACTTTATGAAAGGTGGGATTTAGCATCCATGGAAGGGCATCCAAAATTCATGAAAATAACATTCAAGGCCTTTGATGAGGGTGTGAGGGACATGGTTCGAGAGGCTGAAATAACTCAAGGAAGAGACACTTGACTAAGCCCTTAAAGCTGTAAGATTTTATAAATATTTATTTTTTAATCTATATAATTAAGATTTTATTACTATAGATTGTATAGATAGGAAATTTTATTCAACCAAGATATTAATTTCATTATTTTTTAATATTAAATGGAACTTCATAACTATTTATATATCATAAGGGTGAAGCCACATAAGTGGTTTACACTTTTGAAGAGGAAGGAAATTTCAAAATTTTCCCATTCCTCATATCAAATGGGTTCGGCCGAACCCTAAGGTTCGACCGAACCATTTAGTTGGTTCGGCCGAACCAACTAAATCCCCTATTAAAAAATCATACTAGAGTGGGTTCGGCCGAACCTAGGTTCGGCCGAACCCATTTAGTATGGCTAAAACAAAAAACACATTCATTTAATTGCTTTTTTTAATTGTATGTGTTGGTGGTTCGGCCGAACATGGGTTCGGTGAACCCTAGTTCGACCGAACCCTTCCAAGATGTTCGACCGAACACTTGTTCGGCCGAACCCCTCTTTTTTCATCCTTGGTTCCTAAGGCACCAGAATTGTTGAAAATTTTGCGTTTCGAAGCTCAATTTTAGAATGAAAATGGAGAAGATCTCAAAAACCCAACTAGTATCGGGTTCCCCTCAAAACGAGCTATCAACGAATATAATTTTAGTATGTTTTGATTATATTATCTATCGTTTTTTAAGTTTTATTAAATATAGGTTTTTCAGAAAACACAACTCTTTCTACACAAGTGGAAAAATAGAAGATTATCAAAAAAAAATTGAAAAATATGAGTGCACCAGATATTTAAGTCCTTGATCCAACAAGAAAAAAAAAAAAAGAATTCAATACATACAGTAAAAGTTATGCATTATCACGTTATGTTGAATTGTAATTGAGTTTGACTTTAAAACTTGATTAAAGAAAAAATATTCAATAAAAACTATCTAACTAAGTGGAAGCACTAGATATCGGACTAAAAATCTAAATTTGAAAGAATTGAATTTTATCTTTCAGGAAAAAAGTTATGCGTTATACGGTGTAAAGGCTTTTTAAAAAATGCTATTTTTGAAAAAACCAATTTTCATGGGAGATGGAAAAAGTGCAATCTGATTCCAAAAAATTGAAAAATAATATTTTTAGAATCTACAGACAAAATATAACAAGACTCTAGTTTGCATCATCTTCAAATTCTTTTTACGGTTTAATCGCTATAGGTGTCCCGAATGTGGAGATTGTGTTAAAAAAAAATATCAGTGTCCAGTTAGGCCAAAAAGTGTAAACCACTATTGTGGGATCACCCATAATTTAAAATTCATTAAAAGTATGGACCATCTTCAAAAAGTGAGATAATTTAAAATATTTTGTTTTTAATTTAAAAAATAAATAAGTTACAACATAACCTATATATAAAACATACTTTTCTCAATTCCATGGATCTATTGACCTAATTTTTTTCTTGTATGTAAAGAACATTCTTTTATTTTCCTTTCTTGTACTTGTCAGTTATAATTGATAAGAAAATTTATAATAATCTTCAAATTTTCATATTTATTTATTTGTATTAGGGTACTAAAACCTCATTGTACATGATGTTATTTATTGAGTAGGAGGGGATTTTTTCATATTATTGTGACTATACTTACCCTTTCTTTTTATTATTTACCCTTCTAAAGATTTTTATTTATTTCCTATAGTCCTACCCTTATATTTACATGTAGAAAATGAGTGGTCTTATATTTGAATCATTTATTAATAATAAATGTGTATACAATAGAAGGCTTAAAATGAAATAAATTGATCTATATGCATGGCCTATCAAAATATAATTGATTAAAAAATACAAGAAACCAACCAAAGTAAGGATACACCATCTATCATGTCAGTAAGCACATGCTTGTGCACTAGGAGTGGGGAGAGGAGTGTCTTCCTACTAGTAAAGCATCTAATGGGGAAAATATTAAAAAGGATTATTAGGGACCTCCTAACCATCTTGATGGTATTGAACAACAAGTAACAATAGCATCCCCTACTTAGATCCACCACTTGTAGTGGAGTTGGTTGGGGCCTAGGCTTTTCTCCCTCAAGGTCTCAAGTTCAACTTTTGATTCATGGTGTGAATTGCTAATGGGGTCGGTTATAGGTGTGCTAGTGGCCTGCTTCGCTGACCTGGGGTATAGGAGTAGACTTTAATAATGATAATAATAAAACCAATAACATTCCCTAGGTAGGTGAAGAAAGAAGAAAAAAATTCCTAGACATGACCCTACATATTGCTAGAATACTTTCTCATGAAGAAGTAATCTAGCCCCTCCACTAAGAAGAAGGTGGTGAGAAACGAGTTCAATTTTGTGAGTGGTTCTATTATTCATAATATTATGGTAGCATTCTCTGAGTAGTACTCTACTAAGAGTGTGAAGAACATTCCTTAATTTATTGACTAGGTCTTAGAAGAAAATTAAAATTCTAGTTCTATTTTCTTCATTTTGGACTATGTGTAAACATAAAAGAAATTAAGAGCACAATTTTTAAATTTTGAAAATAAAATATATAGAACTTTCATTATATATAGCATAATTTCTAGCCTTCTAGAGTTAAATAAAATAAAATATCCATTTGAAATTTAAAAATTCTGACAATGTGACTAGGCCGTGGTGTTGTATCTCCACATAAAATATACCACTAGGAAAATAATCCTAGATTAAATGAAGAAAATATTAGTGATTCCACTTAAAAGAATTCTATAAATGTGGGAAAATATAAAGGAGTTGTTTGAATTATTCAAATATTTGGCAAGATAGGTAATTATATATGATGACCCAAACAATGTGTATTATTTTTTACAAAACAAAAGCTCTCAATGTACTTGAAGGAAAATAAGATGAGCCATATTAGGATAAAATGGCATATAAAAGTATTTATTCTACAAACTCAAGTGAATAAAAAGGAATTTATTTCATAATTACAAAGGATGGAAGAAAAATGACTAAGAACTTTGTAAAGAAGGTAAAAGATATAACTCCTAGATGTAGTGTTAAAATTACACCATTAATAAAAATACCAAATTAAAAATAATTTTAATTTTTTATTTGAAAATAATATCTATGCACTTGGTCAAATTACAAAGGATGGAAGAAAAATGACTAAGAATTTTGTAAAGAAGGTAAAAGATATAATTCCTAGATGTAGTGTTAAAATTACACCATTAATCAAAATAGCAAATTAAAAATAATTTTGATTTTTTATTTGAAAATAATATCTATGCACTTGGTCTAAAAAATTATCAAATTCACCATTCAATTTCTTACTAAAGCAACATGCACATTTATTTTAAGATTTTTAACTATTATTTTATTTTAAAATATGTTTCTATATTTCAAGTTACTGTTTGCCTACATCCATAGGGAAGATAGTTTGCAAGGTGAATTAGTCAATCCACATATTCTATCTTGTTAGAGTTTGTAAGATAATAAATGTAAGGATTTTATTTGTAGTGCTAAAAAGAATGAAATATTAACATATTAACCAACATATTCAAAGTTATTTTGACTATCTAATAGATATTTTAGTTTTTATATTGTACTATATATAATTAATGTGGCTCTCCTTAATAATATTAATATGTTGATTTTCCTTGACATCATGAAGGGATTTGAATTTTACCTTTTTAAAATTTATATGGATATTTGATTTAATATTCATTTTAAGTCTTATTTTATGTGAAATTTTCTTAGTAATTTATTTAATTTAATGTATTAACAATAAATTTGAATGGTGTTTATGTAAAATGGGAGGTTTACATAGATTTTTACTTGCAAGAAGAAAATTGGCTTGCTATGGGTTGTATTCCATCTTTAAAGGAATATTTAGAGAATGGAAAAGTGAGATTTGGGGCTCGTGTTGTGATCTTACAACCTATACTATTGTTAGATGCACCCATTTCTAATGATTTTATAAAAGAAATTGATTATCCATCAAGGTTTAATGATATTTTATGCTTAACCCTTAGATTAAGAGGTGACACAAAGAATCTCAAGGTATGTTATAAATTTAGAAAATTTAACTTTCAAAACATCATGTTTATTCATGCATATGATCATTTCATTTGATTTAAAGATATTCATATTTGAAATTTTACAAAATTATAATGGTTTTTTTGAAGGATGAAGCAAATAATGGAGTAGTATCATGTATAACATGTTATTTGAAAGACCATCCTAGATCTACAGAGGAAGATGCATTGGAGTATCTCAATTCTTTAATTGATGAAAATCTCAAAATATTAAATAGGGAATAATTAAAACTTGATAATGTTCCAATAATCAACAAAGATCATGCATATGCTTTATCAAAAGGTCTAAAACTTCTCTACAAAGAAAGGGACGAATTTAGTACCTCCAATATTGAGATAAAGAATCTTATCACCAAAACCATGTTTGAACAACTCATATGTGATCTTTTAGATAGGTTATATATATGTTTATTGGATATATCATAATGAATTTGATCTATTAATTCTCTATGCAGTCAATGGTTATACGAACTTTTGTTTGTTTTTAAAATTTAAACATTTTCTTTTAAATCATATCCATGCGATTTTTGCAAGCCTTTTTCACATGTTAGTATTATTTAAAGTATTTTTTCATTTCCAGATATATGTGCCTTCATATAATTATAATTAATTTATCTTATTTTTTAGTAACCTAAGATATTTTAAATCATATATTGGTATAATGCTTATAGATTAATTTATCATTTCAAAGAATCTTAATACTTTATTTTTTATGTTGTATGGAACTCAAGTGATAAACACCAAAATTTAGGTAACTACAAATGACATGAAGACTAAAAATTCAAATCAATACTTATATTACCAAATAAATGCAAATAAATATTTATAAAAGATAATATTTGAGATATTTTTATTTAGAATTCATGATCTCATCTAGGAATTATAAAAACAAATTTATTTAGTCAAATATTTTATATAGAGATGTGCCACTAGATGTATGCCTATTTTGAAAAAAAAATTGAGTCATTTATTGAAAGCTACAAGTACTCATTATGCTCAAAAATTAATTTTCTTCTTATATAAATTAGATGCATTGATACTATAAAATTAGTGATTAAATTAGAACCACTAGATTTATATTGCACAATATTTTTAACAAAGTAGTTGAGCTAGAAATTATCTCCCTCTTTTCTATCTAATTTTAGACTTTTATTAGTTTTTAATTTTCCTTTTATTTTTAATGTTTCATTTATTTTGTTTAGATGTATTACATTAAACTCAATTGAGTTTTGGCAAGGAACCATGTATTTCAATCAAATATCATATGAAATCAAGGCTATGAAAAAATGTAGTAAGACTTTCTTGTGCACATGATAATTTGTTACATGTTTCTTCATTTTCCATTTCATATTTTTTTAACTATAATTGTTCAAAAATTAATCATGCAAGAGCTGTTATGCAAGGATTTAATCTTCTGAATAAAGTTATAGTTCTCTCCCTCCCTCCCTCTTCTCTCTTTTTTTTTATCTATCTCTTAATCCCACATAGCTCTTTATTTTGATTTGATCTTGGATCTAGGATTTTACCTTATGAATAAAGTTATAGTTTATCTCTCTCTCTCTCTCTCATCTATCTCTTACTCCCACATAGCTCTTTACTTTGATTTGATCTTGGATCTATGCATTCTCTCATGCAAGATATTTTTTCCACACATGTGAGGAAAAAATATAAAATCATATAGGATGATATCTCTTTATCTATTTCTTCAACCATAGCCTTGGTTGCTCTCTTTTCTAATTATTTTCTCTATTTTTCCTTATTTTTCTTTTGGTTCCCTTTTATATATCTAACATCTAAAAATAGACACAATTTTTCTTTTTACTTTCTTACCTACCTTTGGGAACATAACATCTATCATTAAATGCTAGGAATGCTTGAATCACATCCAAAATTAACTATGTTCTTGAGAATAAGTGGAAAGAAAGAAATAACATAATATATATAGAGAACGCCATAGAAGTAGCTTGGAATTCTTCCTGGGCATGAAACAAAAAATTTAGGATAATATTAACTCAAACATCTTTGGCTTCTCCAAGATCATGCTGACCTATAAATATCTAAGAATAAAATAGACTTGGGGAATCAAATAGGACTTGACTAAAATAAATTGGACTAATATCTTAAGCAAAAGAATGACTATTTGGTCTTGTCCACTGGAAGGTTGTATCAAGTTAGATTTTGATGGTTGTTCAAAGGGTAAGTCGAGGGATACAGTTGCAAGTTGTTTGTGAAGGGACCATAGGGGTAAATGTATGAAGGGCTATGCAAAATGTTTGGGATAGCTACTAGTAATGAGGCAGAAGTAGCTGTAGCTTGGTGGGAATTAAAGTGGATAAAAGAAATAGGTTTTTAAAAATTTATTACTGAAGGAGACTCCAAGTTGATTATTGATTCACTTAAAGGTGTTGTGGAGGCCCCTTGAAATAGTAAGAGTATGATTGATGATTCAAAAAGGATGATAAAAGCCTTTGATCAATATATTTTTCAACATATTTTTAGAGAGGGGAACAAAGAAATAGGTGTTGCTTCTAATGAGAGGTTATTATTTTTTGTGGCTTAATTGGAAAGTTGAGGACCTTCCCCAACAAATTAAAGTCTATGTCTCAGATGATCATCTTTGGATTGAATCTTTGAATTTCAATCATCTAAGGTTAAATGGAAGTACCAACTAATCCAACTATTTGGGCTTATGTCTTGCTTATGTGTCAAGTTATGGTTTAACTATTTCCACTCCTTTTTGAATTTGAATTTACTAGCTCATATGATGATACACTAAAGGAGGGAAATGCTTGAGAATTGGATGGGTGAATTTTCCCATTCCAACCATCATAAAATATTTGGCCACGTGTTGTTTTATTTACTTTTAGGGTTCTCCCATAAAACCAACTTGCAAGACAAGAGGGATGTCTACTGACATTGGATTTAAATAATTTTTTTAAGGAGATTCACATTAATGAGAGGGGGTAAATTAAATAAAGGGTCTTCCTTGACACAATTAAACACTCTAGAAATAATTATCTAAGGAGTAATCATTCCAAGGTGGGGTATATTAAAGAAGTGGATGGGTTTGAAATGACTAAGTATATAAGTAATAATATTCTAAAAGTCACAAGTATCAATTATTTTATCCCCTATGGGTTGAAAAGTATTAAAAAGGAGGTCCACCATATGATTAATATGTCATCTTTTGAGGGGTATCACATAATTTATCCCCCTGACGGTAGATCAAATTTAAAAGTCTTCATTAATTTACAAGATGTAAGTATTCCTTGCATCGCTTATGGGTTGTGTACTAAGATCAATATGATCTAGTCTTGATTTTTGATATTCAAATTATTAAAAATTATGGGAGATCTTTCCAAAAGAAAGGTGATTTAATAATATTATTTTTTTAGGGGTTATGTTGGTTCAAAACTCTTATTTCATTTCTATAGTTTTTGAGAACTATTTTCTCTATTTGGGTGTGAAAATTTGTGGGAATATAGCCAAAGAAATCAAGTAGTGGTAAAGATATTTTAAAGGTTGTAGTATGCCAATGGGGGGCCCAGAAAGAGGTCAGAGTCATTGTCTTGTGTGCCTCTACATCAAAATGTGGAACTCTAGAAAATCTTTGAAGAGGCGGGGATAACTTTTTTCATGGAAATGAAAGGTTTAAACGATGACCTGACCTCCAAATTTTTCAATTCATGGTAAGAGGATAGGGTTAAGATTGGTAGAATTAGTTTCACCATCACCCCAAAGTTAATTGTAGAAGCAACGAGATTAGAGTGTCGAGCCCTAAAATTTGCTAAGCTCAGTAATGACAACTATCAATTCATTTCATTGATATCTTTCTGGAAGGTGATGAGAAGCTACAAAGATGAAAAAATGGTTATGACCATGATAAAATTTTGGCTCCTTACGGCCTGGTCAGTGTCCACATTATGAAATACCTTACTTTATAAGGTAGATAGACAACTGTCCATGGCTACCATTTCCTATTTTTAAAATGTATTAGGAGAAATGAGAGAATCAACATAACCTTTTTTTCTCTCATTGAAACAATGTAAAGTCGAAGGTGCCTCATCCCTCTCCATCAAGGATTGATTCAAAGGATCTATAACCTTGTCTTTTCCTTTACTCCATTGATTGTGTTGGTTCCCAAATCAACAGATGCAATGAGTCCTAAAGAGTAGACACTCTCTCATATTCAGACTCAACGGGTTGATATGGACAATGAATGGGAGAGTGAATAAAATACCCCTTTCACCCTTGCACTTCAGGCTCTGTTAAACCAGGGAGGGTGATACTAATAGTATATTTATAGATACTTGTGTACTGAAGTACCAAATACAATATAAACATATTTTTCTCCTTTAGATACTTAATAGACACAATACTATAAAGTCTTGGCTGACCTCTATAGTAATGCCTAATTTAAACATGAGAGATGTAACTCATTAAACT
This sequence comes from Sequoia sempervirens, assembly GCA_007258455.2. Lineage (NCBI taxonomy): Eukaryota > Viridiplantae > Streptophyta > Pinopsida > Cupressales > Cupressaceae > Sequoia > Sequoia sempervirens. The sequence goes on from VDFB02322918.1 coordinate 95,367, forward strand.
CCTCACACAAACAAACTAAGATTAATATTTGATTTAAAATATGAGTAGCTACTATATTAACCGACAAATATAACATGAATAGCACACTTAGATCAGTGCCTCATCCTTGGAATGGAGTGAACTCAAACACATACACAATCTGATAACAATTTTTACACCTGACAATCTATGAAGCTCTGAAATTTTGCATTACAATATTTCAACATTGTGTCTCAACCTTTACTTCTTACTAGCATTCTAGCACTCAGTTCAATACAAAATTACATCCATATTCAAGTACCTACATTAATTCTTTGAATTAATAGACAAGAACAAAGCCACACATCTATATGAAACTAATGGAGATAAATAAGATAACCTTGATTATATTATTCATAACTTGCAAAACCAGTACATAGGAGAGTAAAATAGTATCAAACTTGCAACATTCAACATTATTTTTCTAGTATTGTAATCAAAATTACATAGATATTAACAGACTCAAACCCTAAGACCTAGCTCTAAAATGTTTTGTATTCTAATTACAATCTTCTATGTGACTAATTATAAAACAACCTCCTTCAGAATGAGGCAGAAAGGCAACACTTAGGGAAAAACAAAAACCCTAAATGTTGATTTGAAGAAGAAACTTGGCACATTCAGGTTCGTTGATCTGCAACTTCTTTGCTTGGTGAAGACTCTTCAATCTGCTCTTTGTTTTCTTGCTCCTCACTCCACTACCTTGCAATAGAAAAATATTCCCTTTTTGGAAGACTCATTATTTGTCTTCATTCACTCTTTACCCAAGTTAAAAAATACCTTGCTATAGAAGATACCCACTTTTTTACTTGCAGCTGAAAAATATCTCAAGTGAGAGCCCTTACTTTTCACTTCCGGGTGTAAAAAATCCCTTGGCTGTAAAACACCCATTTTACCTATGTATTTATCATTTACTAATATCCACAACTCCAAACCTCTAATTTTACTTGGGAAAGCATTCAAATTATTTTATCTGACTGTTAAAATCACATTACTCATGAACATTTACCTCCAACAAAGAGAGCAATTTTTCCATGAGTTCATTACTCCAACATTGCTCAATATTTAGCATCGCTCATCTCCAATAGAAAATGCCAAATGAGAAATATAATGGTGATAAAAAATGAGCCAAGTTCTCATGAAAATCATTTATCAGGAAAATATAAATTTACATGTGCACCTTCATATTTACCTTCAATTACTTTTCTCCAACCATTTTTCACCTCAACAAATAGAATTTTATTTTATATGTGAAAAATTTATTCATGATAGCCACCATCGCCAATCACAAATTAAAATAAAAGAAGAAACATGAAATAGCGATGGGAGATATGTAGCACACAACATCGCACATTGTTGATGTATTTGGGAAATGAAGAACTTAATAATGATGTGCGATGAGAAAGGTACATCATCACTTCATCGCTGATTCAAATCTAATTTTCCATTCAAAATGGAGATGAGTGTTGTTGTCGTGAGAGTTTGAAAATTGTTGTGAATAGTCAAAAGTTCCTCTAGCCAATAAGAAACAAAAATTTAACTTTCCCTTTGCACAATAACAATTGAAAATTCCCCTTTTTAACTGCTCACGTGTCTTCCATTGCTTGTCACTATTGTAGAAAGAACATGGAGAAACCAAATAGGGATGCCCGATGAAGAAGACATGGTCTTGCCCATTGCCAATCCAAGATGGAAAAGAAACATCAAATCAGTAATATGTGATGGAGAGAACACAACATCGCTCCATCATGGATTCGATGAGAGAAAGAGTTTCAAATCACCGATCAGCGATGAAGTTCTCCACATGCTGCCATACTACCACTTTTCAGCCAATCACAAGCAAGAATTAAAATTTATTTTCTTATAAACATTTGAAATGCACTTTATAATTTCCCTAAATACCTATTTACATTTTCCCAATATTTAAAATACTCAAAATATTTTAAATATTAACATTTGCAAACATAGTTATACCCAAAAATATAAATTTTGAAATGTCTTTGAGTGAGAGCGCTACTTCCCAATGGGCATTTTTTGTTAACAAGTCTGTGCATGTCAGGACTGCGATTGGATTTGGCTCTCCTGGGAGGTCATTAGATGTGGGTCCTGGTGCAGGTGGGGTGTACGTGGATGAGAATTGCTCTATTCTCCTGTGTTCTGTAAATGGCATCAATGCTCTAGGCTTAGACGTGACTACTAATGGGGTTGGTCTAGTGGTTTGTGATGGCCCTTCTCCTCTAGTGGATGGGGCTCCTTTTGGTTTCAGTCTTGCCAAGGCTTCTCTTTGATTAAATGGTGGCTATGCAAAGCTTGGGTTGGATGTGGATCCCTCCCTCTTTGTGGTGCCTGTTGCTCCTACTTTTGGTGCTTCGGGAGCTTTTGTGGGATTTGTTCCTAGTTTTGTTGCATGGGTGGATGTAAGGCCCCACCTTGCATGTGATTAGTAAAGACCTAATATGTTTTATGTGATCCTCAATAGATGGTAAGATGTATTATGGATAACAAATAGTGTGATTATTTGATAATATTCTTGCTTATGCTACCATGAATGTAAGACCTCGTTTCGTATCCTTCATTTTATTTCAATCAAACAATTAGTTAGATGATGATTATGATGAAATGAATGATGAAACTCTTTTTTTGGATTCATGGGCATTAACCTTGATTTAATTATGATAGAAGCACATATGAATTTTTGGATATAACTTGAAAGAGAAGGGTTATTTGGCATATTAAATTTTGGTAAATGGTTCATCGTTAATGTTATACGAGTTTAAAATGAATTACTAAGGTGGTAAACAAAATGATGGAGTGACTATTTCATTGACTATATTCTTGTATGGGAGTAAGTGTGTATTTCCTTGGATTATAATGAAAATTGAATCTAGGTTCATTAAATGATGTATTCATGAGTAAATAGTTTATGAGTGAAAATTATGTGAATTGGATTAGATAATAATATGAAGAGATATATGATCTAATCATGCTAACCTTGGTAATGTGCAGGAATCGAATATGCAAATAGGAGGATGGATAAATATTGGAATCAAATCAAATATATCGTTGGGAAGTTCTAAGTGTAGCCTATTTGACTTAGAAGGGTTTGAAGTTATATTTTTGATTGGGTTATTATGTTTGAGTAGAACCCAATTGTAGGACATGTGATGTGAGTTTGGTTGGGGTTGGGACCCTTGGTTAAGATCAAAACTCGTATGGATTCTTTTGTGGTTTTTTAAAAGGGATTATTGAGTCAATTTCCTTGGTTTTAGAACAAGAATAGACCCCTAGGACCTATACCTATGGGTTTGGAACCTTTTTGACATGTGAACTTGTCCTTAGAGTGTGAAAAGACCCCTCAAGAGTCCACATTCATGAATGTGACGAATTCAAAAAGTGTTGGGGCTTGGGAGAGGTGACTTGTCACTCTCAACTTCCCACACCCCAAAGGTTCTTGGAATTGGCACAAGACTCACACATGTGTGAGCACTTGTGGGAAAAAGTGTAGGGTTGGAAGATCCCTATATATCTCAAGAAGGTGGAAGATTTGGGCACTACCCACTTCTCCTTTTGGAAAACTTTTGTGTAAAGTGAAGAGAAGAGCTGAGGAGGGGAGAAGGCTCCCTCTTAGGATATGGACTCAAGATAGATTGGCTTGGAGAGGAGTGGAGGATGGAAGATCCAAAGCCCTCATCTAAACAAAAAGATAAGTCTCCTCATCTTCATCATCTTTGTCCATTTTGTTGTAGGAGGGTAAAATGTTGTGTGGATCTTGTTGAATATGGTGAGTAGTGAGCCTAAATGTGTGAAATTTGATATCATATTGTTTTGGTCTTTTTGGTAAGATTGAGAAAACTCCATCTATCATCTTGGGGTTAATAGATTTCTTGCTTGGGGGTATGGCCAGAGCCCACGAGGCTCCATGACGCCATTACGGTAGGGTGGAGAGCAAGCCCGATTTGGTTGTATGCCATTCTTTGTATTTCTTAGAATTAGTTGTAGTATGGGAAGTTAGTGATTGTTGAAAAATAAAAGAAAATGGAGAAAGAGCAAGCCTTATTCATTTCTGTGTTATTTATTTACATGTAAATCATTATTTCCTCAAATGCTATTTGTATCATTGTAGTTTTAAGAATAAATTGCATATATTGTTCAATGGGAAAAAGAAGAGGAAAGAAAGATGTAATAGAGAAAATTTTTCCTTTATTGACATGTTAATCATTTATTTTATACAAATTATTGTAATATTTCAAGTTTTGTATCTTGTCGGAATGGAGGAAAGAGTTACCTTATGAACTTGTATCAAAAGAGTTGTTAATTTTTTTTTTTTTAAATAATCATTTGTTGATAGCATGCGGTTTAATATGTATTTCACGAAAAAGAGGGGGAAAAAAAAACTGGAGTGGGGAAATCTCCTTTATTTAAGTAAAAGAAAACAAATCTTTATTTAAGAAATAAAGAAAATCTTTAATTGCCGAACAAAGCAAACCTTTATGCCTTATCATGAAGTTGTTTTTAAATAAAATAAATATCAATAAGGATAAGAATATTTTTATTATGATGTTCAACCTATTAAATATCTATTCAATAGATATTATTAATTAAATATATATTTATTTTACAACATTCCTTAGTATGTATTTTATGAATATAATATCATATATTACAATATATATATATATATATATATGTGTGTGTGTGTGTGTGTGTGTGTGAGTATGGGGTGTACATATAAAATATATTATTGATTTGATAAATAAATAAAAATATATATATACTATAACCATTTCATATAAAAATGTATTAAATGATGAAACAAAAAAAAAAGAAGAAGCCATGTTGTTTGCTGGAATGAGCTTGGAGGGTAAAATAACAATAGGATCTATATATATATATACATACGCCATTATCTCTTGGTTTTCTTCTCCTCTTCGTCTTTGCTCAGAATATGCATGGCTTAATAAATACACGTTCAGCTATGAGATGACATCTCTGTTGAGGAATTTAGTCATACATTTTGCTCCTCTTCTCTATCGTACCCCTACTCATGTACCCATACTCTTGAAAATGTATCAAAAATTACCCTTAATTCTATTGAGCAAGTAATGTTTGACATGGAAAATGCCAACTTTATGGTCTGGGATTGCGAAAGTCTCTTCTGCAATTTCATTTCATCCTATGGCGCAGCATTTCATCCCATTCGACGGGTTTCCTTTGCTTCCTGCGCGTTCATCATTGAAAGCATTCTTATCAAATAGTTTACATGCCTTTGCGATGCCCTTAACATTCATCTATAGATTCACAGAAGTATTTTCATACATGGTGTAACCTTGTGCCAAGATATTATAGAAATAAAAATAAAATAAAAGACTTTTGACTGGAACAAAAAAAAAAAAGAATATAACATTTACTCACTTCACAATTTTCATCCACTGTATATAAGGTGAAGAAAAAGCCAGTGTATTTCTCTACAGCAAAATTTAAATCACCACTCTCCCCTGCAACCACTGTAAACTTGAGTATTTACTGGCATTTATATTTTGAGGATAGAAGCATGCTACAAAGTTTAACCATTTAATGAAAACGAAATAAATAAGCAACTAATTTGAGTAAAAATATCATAATATAAAAGAACATTGTAGATCATCTTGTTAGAGCAGAGGAGGACGAGTTTAATGAGGAAATTTACCCTATCTGAAGATGCAATGTGGAAGGTATCAAGGCAACTTACAAAGATGGGGTTTTCAACTGTTACAGTTGCTAAGCGCCCTGTTTTGAGGCAGATAAGCCAGAGTCTATTACTATTCCCATCACTTAGAGAAGACAATACATCCTTTATTTATATGTCAAAGAAACTATAGGGTCGTTTGTGTAAAGAGATACCAGAGAATGTTTTATACTCTAATCTGGAGAAATCTGTGGGTGAAACTTTGATCTACATAGGAATACAAATAATTTTCAAACTATTTTTATGTGATTTTTGAAGATACTTGTCCTGTAGCTCATTATTGCAGAGATATCATGTAGCTTATTACTGCAGTGATCTTATTGGTAGTTTCTCAATAGGATTGTTGAATGAAAGAAATATAATCTCACTTGAACGAAAGAAAAAGAGATGTCGTACTGTACAATTGTATGGACGATCTGCACTAAATATTTGATATCTTCATTGAACTTGATAAAAAAAAACTATTAGAAATGAATAGGAAAAGAAAATCATGTTAACAGTGATGTTCCACCCACCCACTCCTGGCTACTAAACTGTGACAACTCATGCTTGAGGTGTTGACTGATGGCGACAGCTCTGTGGAAGGAGTTTTAATATCTAAGACTGTAATTGTTTCATTCAAAGCCAAGGCTTGTTAGACTTGGAGATTTGGACCAAAGTAATTGTTATTTTTAATGGCGTACTGCTTTAAAATTGTACCTTCAATAAGAGTTCTGCCACCTCTTGTTTTTGTTTTAAACCAGATAGGCTATTGGAAATTTACCTATTGTGGAATAATTTCCTTGTAAATCCCTAGAGGTCGGCTGCTACTACCATAAATCCTACCAAGATAATTTAAGAACCCTGCCAGTATGCAGCGCCTGAAGTATTGTCAATCTTGTCAAATCTCATTCAAGATAACAGCAATAATGGAAATCGGCGGAGGATATCTCTCACATTAATATCATCTGTACTTTTGTCAGTGAGCAATGTAAATGGATAAAATTTCCCCTCGCAATTAATGGTATCTATCTGTGTAATCCGCCTCTATTATTAACCTATCAGCAAGATATATATATATATACAACAAATAAAAATAAAGAAAGAAGACCCTCCCATTTTGTGTGCTGAGGTTTTTTTCATTTATAATTTCATACATATAAGATTCCTTCTCCTTGATTTAAACCAGGGGCCTAAACTATCTTTCATTATTGATACACTATCAACTTATTTTCTTATCCTAACTCAAATGATATGTTGTTAAGGTAAATATTTTACCTTGCATTATTCTTTTAGTCATTAACGAGATTAGCTCTATATGGGTAGCGTATAAAATTCATCCTCAAATTTCATACAAAATACTCATTAAAAATCAAGTAAGCATTAACCCACAATGTTATTATCCTTGAGATTATTGGGTAATGGTAATATCTGTAAGAATTAATTGATAAGTACACATATTCAGAGAACTTTCTTATACTAATGTTTTCATCATCCGATAAGTAGCAAAATTTACGATTATTAGTTACCGGATGAATAATGATATTTTTACCCATGGGTAAGGTCAACAAATAACAATAAGGTTATTAATGTCTAAGTGTTTGTCTAGTCTATAATACTATTATCCTTAAGAAATATTTGTTGATTAAAGAAGTAATGACTCGAGCATGAAGCGGAATGCATCACTTAGATTCAATCTTATAGTCATCCTACTCAAGCGAAATAAGGTTTAATCTTTTGGTAGGTACAAGTAAATATGAGATATTTAAATAACTCCTCGATGTTGTGAAAACTCATAAGATGTTCACTATTACACTTGTAAACTGTTAAAGTGATTAATTAACCTAATACTTGCTCTTTTCAAAAAATAAAAATAAAAAAATGATGCATTTCTTAAGAAAAATAAATAAATAAATAAATAAATAAAAATTGTTGGGTTTTTCTTGCGAAAATTTTAGGCATGACATTTTGGTATCAGAGCCCTAGGTTGTAACACTAGGTACTCTGGGAATAATATGGGTCTTAGCTATGGTGTATATTGACAACATGTGGAACTTATCATAGCAGTTAAGCGTTCAAATTTGAGAAGTAAATTAATAACTTTTTGTGAGTTCAACTTATATTGAAACATTGAAATAAATTACAATTAACCATCTTATATCGTAAACTTCAATGAGATTGTTGGGTAAGATTTAATCTTATGAGGTGAGTAACTTGTAATGATCAAGGAAAAGAAACAAAATCTTAGGAAAACTAAACTAAAAAGAGCTTCATATTCAAATAGGTGACGAAAATGTTGGCAAAAGATAATAGCTCAATTAATAAGAATAATTAGGAAAAATCCATAACCCTTCTTCACTCGCCATCTCAATCTTTGGGAAAAAGAAAGTGATGATGTTCAAAATGTCTAATGGGAGCCTAATGAGCTAGAAGAATAATGTAAAGTATCTTAATATTTAGAAATTGCATAGCCCTAAATTCTTGTTGCCATTGTGACTTAGTCATTAGGACATTGATGAAACTTCTAAGAAACTAGATGTATTGCAATTATCATGGATAGTGAAGTAAAAGCTAAAGTAATTAAATAAATTATTGTTAATTGTATAGCTTGAATTTGGAAAAATAAATAAATGAATCATTCCCAAAACATTAGGAAATAGAGTGAATGGATCAATGATTATTTAAAGATCCCTCCTAGTGAACCCTATGCAAAGTTAAAATTGAGATTCATAGTTGAGTTTTATCAAAAAGATGAAGATGGGGTTAATGTCTAAATTAGAGGCATCATGATTAAGGAATGTTAACTCAAACCAAGAAGGTCGTATTTGAAATTTCTAATGTTCTCGAGTAACCTTATGATGAAGAATTGATTTACCCATAAATATGCCTAGCATGTCCCAAACCTTGGTTGTAGGGTAAAGTTTTTCATAAGCATATTTTATGAATACACTATATGTTCAACAACGAGTACCCACTAGAAACCTCATAAATCTTATCACGTATCCATTTCAAACACATCTAGTGTTAAACAAAGAGTGGATAAAGGGAGAATTACGAGGTAACTTGGGAGTACATGATCTGTGGATCTATGTGACGATATCTAGGTGCAACTTAAGGATGTGGTATGGCCAATTTTACACCATATCTCAAACATCAGTAACATGTAAGCCTCTTAAAACTCATGTAAATTATGATCCAACATATGAAAGAGACCCACTAATGAAATTTTGTGATCCTAAGGTGAGTTAACTTCTGGTTGGTAGATAAGTTTACACGATTAAGAACATCAACTAATGTTTGAAATCTTGCATTGCACAGTAAACCCTATAAAAAGAGGGGGGTCAAAACTGGATGTTACCTAGAATTGAAGGATGAAACTTAAAAAAAAAAAGAAAAAAGAAAAAAAAAAGGTTAATTAAGCACTTTTACATGTAAATGGTGACTTAGTAAACTTAATGTAACTATAACAAATACCAAGCTATTATATCCAATTGTTTAAAGGATTAAATAGTAAATAAAACAACATGATTTATATGATTCAAGTCAAGGTAAAAGCATAGAACGATACAAATAAGATAAGATGGTTAAAGACTAGCAAATATGATGTTTAAATCACCCCCCTTATAATAATTAAACATAAGGAGGTTTGTAATGAGATCTTTTTAAAAATGTGAATTTGAGGTTAAAGCGTCTAGAGCTTATGCTATTACTACTCCCTTATAAATGTGTTCAAACCAAATACTTCTTGCTGCCCAAATAAAATAAAAATGCATGTCATATATAGGAAGTAATAGCACACTCAATTACATGATGACCTTGGGGGTTGTGTGCATGTCATAAGGGTTGAATTATCAATTGTATGAAGTTATAAATCGAGTAATGAATTATGTGTGGCTCACAGTGAATTATGTGATGGGAAAGTTAAAATATATGGATAAGAGACGCTAAAGTAGACTTGTAAAAACTTCTAACTAATGTTGTGTATTCTATACCACTGACTATATTTACTCTTTAAGGGAAGAATATTTACAACCAAATGTAAAGGAGAAAAAACTTTAAATTAGGTAAAACTTTTTAAGAATTTTACTTATTATGTATCTTATGAGATTAGATGGAGCTATGATTGTGAAAACAATGATTATGACAATACGATTGGATGGTTCAACCTTAGATAGAAAAATACAAGGTTTATAAAAGAGATGTTAATAAGTTGTGAGAATTACTATTTCATGATTTGACATGTGTTTTAGGCATGGAGTTATTTATTTTGATTTATTTATTTATTTATTAATCTGTCTCATGTTGTGATGCTTCAAACGAAAATAAGTAATTATCTTCCTATTAAGTAGGAAACTCTCTTTAACATGTGTGAAAAGCATAGTGGTACTACCTGTATGGATATGTTGTGAACATAACAAACATAGTTGAATAAAACAAAAAGAATGGCATGATAATTATAGAAAAACTATTCTTTATTTTAAAGTGATGCCAAACACTAACTTAGCTAGATGGAAAGTATGGTGAACCAAGTATTGTTGAGTTCTAAGAAGATGGGGTAATATATCTAAGGTAACATTGCACATCATCTAGTGATTTATCTTACTTATGCAAGTGAGTGGATATCTTCAAAATTAAGAAGCAAAGAGAATATTGCTTTAAGAAAATATCTAGAATGTATTTAAGTGTATTATTCTGTTCTATAATATGGTGAACATTGTAAAAGTGTATTGTGTTATGACTTGTGAAGTGGAAAACCAGTAAACATGATGTGCCCCAATTATGAGATACAAGGTATCCAATTTGGGATAAGGGTGAGGGGGTGTCATGTATGATCCCCCTATATGTACCCTTTGTGATGGCCTTTATGTAAGCTAGCTAGTTGCGAGTTAAAATAAATATGTTAAGTGCATATGTGTGTCTATTAAATGAAATGTGATATGCTCCTTTGTGTTAGTTTTATTTCTATGTTAAATGCGTACCCCTAGTGTTTGGTTCCCCCCTAATGGGAGTGTGACGCCAGCTAGTGTAAATAGGGGTTGAGAGGCACATGGTCTACCATCAGGAGATTACAAGCTTAGGGTGTTGTCCCTAATCCTAATAAAGGATCTATGTCAAGTCATTGTAATCTTCCCATGGGCGTTGATCGTGGCCTACTCCCCCACATATGAGAGCCACACTTGTTGGTTCATAGTGCAAACCTATTCCTTGATGTTTATAACCCTTGGGTAAAGGATGGAATAACATGGACTACCAGTGATTCATACTTATGTGGTCAGGGATCACTAGTTACTCATATTCATGTGGTCAGGGACCACCAGTGCTTCATGTTTATGTGGTCAGGGACCACCAGTGATGTATATTAATGTGGTCAGGGACCACCCGTTATTCATATTTATGTGGTCAGGGACCACCAGTTATTGCATGCTATAATACTTATGATGTGGTTAGAGAACCACCATTCCCCTCCTCACCTTAGGTGGCTTATCAAGTCACGTGGTGCTTGTAATGTGCAATTTTATTGTTGAAATATGAATTATTTATAATTCTTGATTGCTATTTTATTTTATTATGCGCCAGCAATGTGTACTTTTACATTTATGTACTTAGGCTATTTAGCCATTTGGAAGTTGTTACATAGTCCGATTTGCCTCAAGGACTTGTTTAATTTCGCCTTTGAATTATGATTGGAATGTTGCAATGTAGCTACAATTTATCTTTATTTTGTTTCTCTTGAATTTATAGTTCCCTCTTGGGAGTTTTATTGAAACTTTGGTTTATGATCTCGTGTTATTCAATTTGAGGCTTTCTCCTTGGTTGCAAATTTGCTGGCATGTGTGGTGGAATGTGGAATTTGTAAACTACCATATCCCGGGGGGTTCCCTGGCAGGTTGTATAGGGGAGTAGATGTGTTGGGGAATTATTTTGAAAGGGGTTGTGAATGGGACTGGTATGGGACGGTCATTAATCCATTCTTCCCTCATTCTATGATTATTCTTATCTATATGGAGGAGTCCTTAGAGAAGGGCCTCAAGTGGTATCCAAGAATATCCATCCTTGTAAACCCCATTGTGTGAGCCTTGTGTTGTAAATTATGTGACTGTATGAGGATAGGCGCACCCATTGGGAAGAGCATCCTTTATATAAGGACAGGCGCACCCAATTGGGAAGAGCATACTTGCTATTGTTGTACATGTGAAATTACAAATAAATGTGATGTGGCATACCTGTGAGCTATGTGAGAAAATAGTAGCATGTGATGCAAAGTTAATATTATTTGAGAC
>VDFB02322919.1:0-18060 GCA_007258455.2 Sequoia sempervirens
AAATTCTTCAATGCAATGCCGAAAAATATCAATGTGTTTATAGGTTTGTATTACTCAAAATATCATTTCACTACCTAAGGAAAAATACCAAAGTGATATTTTAAATTTCAATCTTCACATAGGCTCCCTTATTGCTACACATGCATATACAAGCATTATTCGAGCTCTAAACTATTCAAATATTAAGGATTTAATTAGCTATAAGATGGAAAGTTGTTGTTTAGACATAATCCATCATCTTTGACACATCTTTATTCACTCCTAGCGCTTCAGATTAATTTGTGTAAATGAGACAGAAATGTGAATCTTTTATGACAAAGAAAATTCTTAAAAGGAGGGGGGAGAGAGCAAAGGGTAGGGGGCAAGAGAATGCTTGAATGTATAGAAAAGTATAACATGTTGATCATTATAACAATGAAACGAATCTTAAGTTTGAAGCATTAATATCATTTACAACATTTATGATCAAGAATGAATGTAAGTAGAGAAACTTTTGGATACCTACAGATGGTACAAAATTTAATGGTTAAGTCGAAGCCTCCCATCAACAACAAGATCCAAATATTCATGTATCTATCTCAATCGAGCCTCTAAACCCTTCAAAGCTGTCAATTTTTCCACTAACCTGTTATGCACAAAAGTTAAATTTTAGAGTTATGTCACCACTAAAAAGAGAAGAAACAGAGCTTTGAAACCAAATCCACACACAACACAATGTGGTATTCATACAAAGCCATACAAACAAACTAAACTAAGAACATTGGAATGGAAACAACTTCAAATTATGATGCAGAGCATGGATTCAGGGTATACAGAATCATTTTTCTGCCACCATAGTGAAAATTTAGCATTTTATTTCATCTTTGCATATTGGTTTGATGCTTCAAACGATGCATTTCTTATATTGAAAAGTGCATTACCTTATTGAGCTTCTCTTTGTTTCGAGAATTGTTTAATATTCTCTACTTAACAGGGCCAACCACGTGACGGTGGAAGCTCATTTGGCCCCTCCCCTCCCCCCTCACATCACTCTCAATTCCCCATACCCAATCATATAATATTAATCATTCATTCATCCATTAATAACATATAACATGTATTCATTCATCCATTAATAACATATAACATTCATTCATTAACATATAACATTCATTAATTAACATATTCAAATTCATTCATTAACATATAATATTCATACTTTTCAGTTTTTACATATTATCAAAAATATGGTTGTCATGATATGATTACAATCACTTTTTTTTTGTTTCTTTTTTAAAGCTACAAAAATCTGAAGTGGAGTATCGTTTTCTAAATCAATATCTGTCCCCCCTTTAGTTGTTCTACCCTTTGCTCGTGATCTTAATGTATGCCTAGTTATCTGCTCATGACATGGATGCCGCTGCAAGGGGGGGGTCTGCTGCAATAAGAAAGAAATGTTAAATTGACATGGTTTATTATTATTGTTACAAGTATTTCATTAATTAAAAGAACAATAGAGTGGTTCTCTTTACCTAATGGGTCCACATCATGTTCCTGAACTTTTGTTATAGACTCATGCTCAACATGTTGAACACCCTTTAAATCCTTATCTGCAGTTGAAACACGGAAGGTTACATTAATTAATACACCAATTGAAATTAAATATGTTTAAGAGAACATGAGAGTGGTCCTCTTTACCTGATGGGGCCACATCATGTTCCTGATATTCTCTAGCTTGATTATTCTCCACATGTTGATCACGCTCTACATGCTCTAAAGTTGAAACATGAAAGGTTACATTAATTAATACACCAATTGCAATTAAATATGTTTAAAAGAACTTTAGAGTGGTCCTCTTTACCTGATGGGGCCACATCATGTTCCTGATCTTCACCGGATCATGCTCAACATGTTGATCAATGCTTCTGAAATGACCAGCAAATTCGATGCACACCCATGACCTTCACTCATTGTGTTGTGCCCACCCTCACCAGTCATTCCAATGTCATGCGTGACATCATTGCTTGAATGTTTAAAACAAATAGGCATGTAATATTTTGTGGTGGTGTTCAATATTGAATAGATTGCAATAAGTATTCAATTTAAAATAAAATTCTATTGAGTTTATTTTTACCTATGTGTCGGATGTAGTGGAAGGTTGTGTTTGCCCAGTCAAGACTCTTAGGCATTTAGCTATGGCTCCATAGCCTTGCTAGAAGGAAATCTTCAGGTCATCTTCTATGGGAACTCTGTTGAATTCAGAGCCCTACATTCTTGCATAAGATCATGAATTTTGCTTCTATGGTGTGATAAAACCAAAACTGTTTTCAATTTATTATTTAGATACTATATTTCATTTATTGATACTTTACACTGGTATGCACTGATTTTCTATATATAAACTACCCAAAGCCAGCCAGCATCAGAGCTTAGTCTTTCCTTTACGTTTTCGATGTGCTTCCAGAAAACCTATGAAAGTTTGAAATAATGCTAGATTATGTAAAAAAGCAGTAATTTTAGTATATAATTACATTTTGATAGTATCACATACCTTCTGCCTGGTGGTGTCTTTCCTTTTTTCTTTTCAGCCTTCTCCTTTCCATCGGACACCAGGTCCTTCCACTCCATATCCAGAATCATGGGGGGATGCTCGTACTTTTTGTTCTTTTCTAAATGTGACCTATATTGGTCCCTCGCATACTTTAGATAGGTACCAGCTTTCTTAAGGACCTTGGTTCGGTTGAATGTTTTATCACCGAACAGCACAACTAAACGGTCAATGAGCCCATCTTTTAAATTTCTTTTATTTTTGGGAATTCCAATCGCGGTAATGAGTGAGGGCCCAAAGAGATCCAATGTAATATCACTTTAGGTGTTTATAAAAACATCATTTCCACAAAATGATCATGGGATCAATAGTCTAAAAAGAGCGATCAATAAGTAAATTTCAATTGGATTATATATAATAATAATTAAAACATTTTAAAGTACCTGGAACCTTCTCTATCTTTATGGGAATGAAATCCTCGGTCACCACAAGTATGACCGGAAATGTTGTACTAGTAATATGGGAAGATCTAGGAAATGCTACTAAAACATCACCAGTACTAGTGGCCTCTGCATCCCTAGGTACATGTCCTAACGCATGTTCTGGCATGTGTTCGCTGCTAGAGGGTGCATTAACGGATGCCTGCATGGTATGTGTTGCCGAAATTTCAGATGACAATGCAGGCACGGATGATGGGGTCAGATGATGTGATGTATGCACAGGAAGATCAGGATGGACACTTGTACCAACCCCTACTCCTCGGGCAGCACTTGCAGTACCCTAATCATGGCCAAGAGCATCATGAGGAGGAAAATAACCCTGTAAAACCAACACATATTTTAGTTCATGACATAAAAAAGTACAAAATATAAAACCATGAATGAACTTATGTTATAATTAAAGACCTCATGACAACTTACTTTCAAGTTTTTTGATCTCTCAGTCAATATTTTAACCCTCTCTCTTATCTCATCTGTTTGAGGCACTATGAATATCAACTTAACGATTTCTTCATTGCATTTTTTTGGGATCTTCCTTATCATATCGAGAGGGTTTGTTGAATAAGTGATGTCATCATCACAAAATATTGACTGCACCTCACTATGGATGCTCTTGTCTATTGCTGGTGCCTTTCCCCGATTAGTCGACTACAACAAGAATATTAAAAACATTATCGAAATTAACCCAATAAACTTATGAAAAGAACATAATAATAAAACATTTTCTCGTATCTAATTTGTACAATTACAATGAGGTGTAAACCGTCGTAGAAGCGCCGAAGATACATCGCGGACTGCGGCTCGAGCCAGCCTTCTATAATGATCAATGTCCCGACAAAAATTAAATATAAAAAAACATTACCCAAAATGAAACCAATAGACTTTACGTAAAAAACAGAATAAATGGTATATTGGAGTCATTAATTGGAGGTTGGGTAAAATGGTACATAGTATGTACCACCCCCATAGTAACTGTGTCTGTAACTAAGTCATTCAAATTGTAATCGATTAGCAACTCTTCCCCTGTAGTTATTGATTTTATCGCACATACAAATACACAGTTTCCCTCGTGCGCCTTGAATATGCAATTGGGTTGCTTATTTGTTTACCCAGGTCGTGTATTGTTTATAAACCTACAATATTCCCTAATGCTTTTGGCCTTCTGTCAATGTACATAGCCACTCCTTTATTTTGATCCTTATTTTTTAGTTGTATATAATTTGTTGACAATGCATACCTACGCATACTTCGTGTATATCGAACCAGTTGCATCCAATCTTTGTAACTGTAACAGCGTCTGACATACTCCATTAATTCAGTAACTTTTTCGTAATAGAGCTTTATGTTGTCCATGCAAAATAGGCCCAAACCATGTAATGACGATGGTGCTATGCGATATATCCTCTCATTGACACAAAAATCACTGTTTATTGAGGAAGTTCCTTGTACCCATTGTTTCTCGAGATGTTTGTACCATGGAACCTCGACACGCTTCATGTTCTCATCATCATAAGAACATGACCCCCTTCAGCAAGAAAAAATTCCATGTGTTTATAGAATTTTCTTCTAATCTTTTGAGCTCTACTTGATCTCCCTCTTTTAGGTATACTACATGTCTCGCTTTCCTCTTCTCTTCCTGAATTTCCCTCGCTCAAGGAAGATGCATTCAAAAATACCTATTTGGTGGTAAATTCTACACTCATAAGGATGTTGATTAAAGTTCTTTTCATGGTGATGTGATCCTTAAGGTGACATTAAGTGATTAATCTATCATTTCATCGCTTAGAATTTCAAAGTTATAAGGTAATCAAGTCTTGATAGATTGCAAGTTATTGTTACTACCGGCCCAAATGTGTCCATCACAAATCAAATCTACTTAATTTTTTAACTCCCAAAATTTGTAGCAAGTTTTAAATGTGACTATGGTCCACTAGTTACACAACCAAGGTCTCAAATGTATTCTCTAATTGTAATCAAAGGACTTTTTCTCTTCATTCAAGTAAATAAACTTGAAGGGAAACACCACCAAGTGGTTTATTGGACACCTACATGACTAAAAATAGCAGCAAATTTACATTTAATTTACATATGTCTAAGTGGTTAACGGGGAGGGAGTGTGTACTAGGCCTAGTTAAGTCATCATAAATTTATGCTTTGGTAATAAATTTTTAAGTCATCTTAAATCTTCCTTATTGTCTAATTGCTAGGAGACTTTGGTATGTTTTAAGGTAGGATGATTGATGAAAGAGCCCAAAGAGCCTTTCTCCATGGTATCCAGGTACACATAGCAGCGGTCTTCTCTTATACAGTTGGATGTGATTTAAAGAACTTAGCTAGGAATTATTCATTTAATCTAAGGTTTCTTATAATTCCATCATTGGAAAAGTATGATCAAATTCTTCTATTATGAAGAATTGGTCTATGTGCCTCTAGTAATCACTATAAATGTTTGTAAGGATAAAATGACTAATTGCATCAGGTAGGAGAGAATCAATTTTGAGTTCTTCAAAGATTATATTCCTCTATTCATAATTTTTAAGGGTTGTGTGTGGAGGAGGTTATCACTACCAAGAAGGGAGGAGACCTTTCCTTGTATTCTTTTATAATTTTCATTATTCTTATTTATTTTACACTTACATTTACAAATACACATACATATGCATTTACTGTTTTCATTTATTTCTCATGTAGTTTAATAATTTGATCGATTTCATATTATATGTGTTGAAGACTTTAGAATTTCAATTACATTAATTTATGGATATGTTGTATCTATAATACTACAAAACCATATGCTCTTTGCATTTACACTTGCATTTAGAAATACACATTTATATACATAGATATAGATTTCTTTAATGATATGTTGCATTTATTGTTCTAGGAGAGCATCCAGTAATTGCATTTACATTTACATTTAAAAATACATATACATACATACATACATACATACATACATATATATATGTGTGTGTGTGTGTGTGTGTGTGTGTGTTTGTATGTATATCATTTATATTCAGTGTTCAGAAACAACCCATTAGGTCTGCACTTGGATAAAAATTCATAAAATCAGATCTCCCATACATGTTTTGTTCAAAACCTAGGCTTGAATATCACAAGGCGGTCCAATTGGCTGGTGACACGTGTGCTTTCTGGTCTGATGCTTGTTTTCTCCTTCTTTTTCTATAAGAAGGATTTCAAGGCCAGAAGTACAAGTTAGCAAGTTAGATATTTTAGGTCGAGTCTAGATGAAGTTGCAGAGCAAATTGTAAAGTCTGATGGTTTTAGGGAAAATGTAATTTAAGTTTTGAGTCATTCTGTAGTAGGTTTTGAATTCATGGGGATTTGATGTTTTATGACAGTACTGGCATTTGAATTGATATGATTAATTTGAAAACATGTCTCTCCATTGTACAAGTATTATATGAATTTTGAATAAAAATGATCAAGGTTGTTTCGTTCATCTCAATCGCTAGGTGTATGACTTGTTTTGTAGTTTAATTCAAGGAATTAATTAAAATGCTTGAATGGGATTGTAGGTGGACATGTTTTGTATAAGAATTTGATAAGTAGTATTAGGTTATAATACATGTTGATGAAATTGTAAAGAAATGTTCTCAAGGATCTTATATGTTATGTGTTAAATCATAAACCCTTAGATCAATGTTTATGAATTTGACTCCTCCAATGGATATATGGCATTGATCTGTTGTACTTATTCATATGGTTCAGTATTTGTTTTCCTTTACCTAGAGCTTGCTACAAATTTCAAATCAATGACTATCTTATATTGTGAAATTTTTTTGTAGTTATCTCATGCTCCAAATAGTTGATATTATTGATAAACAGCCAATTCTATTCGGTATTATCCTATTATGTTGAGCTATTAAATGAGATTATTTGTTGTTGTTAATGTTGTTTATGATGATGGTACAGAGGTTGTAAACGCATTAAGGGATCACCCTCCTGGGTTTTGCAGAGCCCAAAGTGTAGGAGGTCTTTCAAATCCTCGTCAGTTGGTCCAGGTCCTTCGAGCTGCCCTTTATTGGAATTGGCAATTCCATAGGTAGATTAGAAGATCAACCTGCTTACTGTAAAAACAACCAACACCTTGCATATGTTTGTGGTGGAGTTATTAAATAAGAATTGTATGCCTCTATTTCCATTCATTAGATTTACCTTAGCCTAGCATATACTTGGGCTAAGTCTACAATTGCTTTAGACTCACGTGATGAAGGCTATGTGTGATGAAATCCTAGACCTCAACCAAGATGTGGGTAGATTATGGGAGTTTTTCCAAGATCTGAGGATGGTGGATAAAAATGTGAAAGACTAAGCTATTTTATTTTGTATGTCTTATCTTATACCATTTTACGAGAATGGGGGTGCCAATGTACGAGAAGATCTTTAAAAACTAGGCATGAAAATTAAAGGTTAAAGAGAATGGGGGTGCCAAACTTACAATACTCATTGCCCCTCGCTTGTCGATTTTCCCTGAGTGCCCTCAACCTCATCCTCGATGCTAGTATTGACCTTGTTTTCACTCCTCCAAACTCTTCCTCAGCGCTGATATTGACCTTGTTTTCACTCCTTCAAACTCTTCATCGACACTGGTATTGACCTTATTTTAACTCCAAACTCTTCCTCAGCGCTAGTATTGACCTTGTTTTCACTCCTCCAAACTCTTCCTTGGTGTTGATATTGACCTTATTTTCACTCCTCCAAACTCTTCATCGGCACTGGTATTGACCTTGTTTTAACTCCAAACTCTTCTCGGCACTGGCATTGACCTTATTTTCACTACTCCAAACTCTTCCTTGGTGCTGGCATTGACCTTGTTTTCACTACTCCAAACTCTTCCCTGAGCTGGCATTGACCTTGTTTTCACTACTCCAAACTCTTCCTCGTGCTAGTATTGACCTTTCACTTCTCCAATTTGACGAGCTACAACCTAGTTTCGTTAGGTTTTATAGTATGTTAATTAAGTTTAAAATTTTGGCACCATTTAGCTAGGTTTTAATATTCTACAATATAGTTAAGTATATATTACCTATATTTCACATAATAAATAATATTAGTATTCAACTTATTATAATTATATATTATATTCTTTAACAAAATTATTAAATATGTATAAAATTATTATAATTAATAATTAATAATAAGTATATTTTTATATAATACAAAATATAATTAATATAATATATACTTAATATAATAGTAATATATATATTAATATGAGAGAGAGAAACTAGATTTCGATTGGTTGTTTCATGTCAACAATCCAAGGATGGCATGTGTCCTTGGGGATTTATGCTCAAGGTAGCATGCCATTTGATTAAAGATATGATAATTCTCCTTTAAGACCTCTTCAATGTACCCATTGCACACTTAAGGAGATAGATAAATATAGGGAAGAAAATATAGAGAGAGAGGGAGATAATGACAAACATACAAATAGAAAGGGAGACAAATAGATAGAGAGGGGTAGAGAGATAAAGAGATAAGGATGAATAGATAGAGATATAGGAGGGTGATTGATATATCTCTCCCTATCGCTCTCTATATCTCTAAGCATTCCCAATTACCCACTGAGCTATCTCCCTCTCCTTTCATTCACCCATCTCCTCCATCTCCTACCTACATCTCTCTTCGGATCTTCACTTCGACGCGACGATCCTTTTCTTCTTTGATTCACCATTCCTCCCGATCCTTTATCCATCGATTTCCTTTACCCCTTTATCGACTTTATAAACTTTATCGCGCGACAAAACAGTTTGTTTAACCAGGTTTTTGTTACTTTATCTAACATGAAATGCCAAATGTAGAAATTGTTTTGTTGCTTTTGTCAAGTTTCATTAACCAAACTATTTACTGGGTTGAATAAAGTTGTGTTATGACCCTTCATCTCTTTAAAATAATTAGACAATATTAGCGAGATCAGGAAGGGGAGAAAACTAAACTCCTTCAAAATAGGGGTAGTTGTGGGTTTGTTGGTTTTCTTTGTATACTATATACTTAGTTCCTCTAGGATAAATAAGTCACTTTAGATCGTTTGCTTAGTTGTGTATCCTAACTAATATAGAGTAAGCTTTTTTCATTTTAATTGACTACTAGATAATAGTTGTATACGTCTAAAAATGGTCATGGTTAATCAATCTTGTTAATTAATTAAATATAAATTATTTAATTAATCTTCTAAAGTCATCTACATATAAATAAATTTAATTATTTATTTATATTGTTCACTTTTATAATTCTTCTACCTTAATTAAATAAATAACTTTATTTAATTATTACCATCTTTTATATTCCTCTTAATTAAATTAAATAAATTTTATAATTTATTTATATTAATTATCATGTTATTCTAAATTTGAATATTTGAATTCAAATAATAGAATATTCCTCCAAACACCCTCTTCATCTCATAGTTGAATTAAATATTATAAATATTTAGTTTAATACCTTTTCTCATCTCCACACATAATTAAATATTTTAAATATTTAATTACCTTCCATTTTCATCTCTCACACATAATTAAATATTTCTAATATTTAATTACCTTCCATTTTCATCTCTCACATATAATTAAATATTCTAAAATATTTAATTAGAAACTTTCCTCACTCTTCACATAATTAAATATTCTAAAATACTTAATTAGAAACTTTCCTCACTCTTCACATAATTAAATATTCTAAAATATTTAATTAGAAACTCTCCTCGCTCTTCACATAATTAAATATTCTAAAATATTTAATTAAAAACTTTCCCCACTCTTCACATAATTAAATATTCTAAAATGTTTAATTAGAAACTTTCTTCACTTCATATTTAATTAAGTATTTTATATATTTAATTAAACGCTTTTCTATCATCTTCTCACACATAATTAGATATTAAATATTTAATTACATATGGAAACTTCTAAATTCACCATCACATGTAATTAAATAAATTTATTTATTTAATTATGAGACTTATCTCCTACTCACTTCTCAAATGACAACTTTCCCTTAGATCTGAAAGAGAAAATTTGTGTAGAAGGAAACATTCCATTTCTCTCTCACCTTTCAAAAATCTCACCGTTCATCTTGACAAGCTTGATCTCAATTATTGATTACATCAGCCAATCAGAGTCTTTCGAAAACTCTATAAATACCTCTGTGAATTCAAACATTGGTTACACTTGCATATACTTACATTCACATGCACATGTTATTTTAATATCATCTAGCATTTATCAGTTTTTGCAATCATTACATTTAGTAATCTCATATGTTAGCTATCATTTTTAGTCTTGTTAATGGCATCTTAGCATAAGCATGCATTTATTTCAAATCTCGTTCTCTAGGAGATCATTTTGTTGAGCCTAGCGTATAATCTGAGAGCAAGCTAGATTCAGCGAAACACTGGAGATAGAGGATGATAGGACACTTTCGAAGGAGCTACGAGTTTAAGAGTTTGTTTTTCTTTTAAATTAGTTTCCTTTGATCTAATGTTTTATTGGTGTGTTTAGTTTTTTAAAAATATTTTACACTTAAAATTGATCACACATTTTTGGCGCCCACCATGGGGCCTATGCCCCGTTTTTAACATTTACTTGTAGGTTTTTTGATAGGTTTTTGCTTTATGGAATTTGGATTTCCATCGAAAATTCCCATTTTAGCGCTTTCGTGGCTTTCTTTAGCACATGCAGCATTTCTAACGGCGTTTTTGCAAGTTTTTTGGTGCATCCAGGAACTGTTTCGGCTCTTCCAGGGACTATTTCAGCTCATCCAGGAAATGAAATAGTGCATCCGTTTAGTTCATTTAATTAAAAACATTGTAAAAAAATATATATATATTGCCTTCCTAGATTAGCACATATAGGAGTTATTTTAGCGCATATAGAATTTTCTGTAGCACTTTTTTGTATTTGTTTTGGCGCATTGATTGTTTATTTTAGAGAATATGCAGAATATTTTAGCACTTACAAGTTGTAATTAAACAGAGTTCTGATTCTGGCGCCTTCCGCAGACAGAACTTTCTTTGGTTAAAAAAAAGCAACCCTAGGATAGACATGGAATTTAAAATGAACCAATCTAGGATAGTCACCACACAATGATTTTTTTGCAATTAAAATGAATCACATGCTTGTTGTGAAGCAACATCTTCACATAGATTAAATCATTATCATTTGGGTTTTAAAAAGAACATCTGTTTGCTTTGTCTGTGGCAATAGGTCTATGCTCTCCCCTAAACTGGGTGATCAGAATACCAGATTTTCCTTTTCAATTTCATGCAAATTTACTGCTTTACTACATCCTTTAGAGGGCTTGCTCTTGTGGGAAAAAGTACTCACCCAAGAGGAATGACTCAAGTGGGTTCAAGCCAAAGCCAGGCTATTTCGCCCCACTATAAAATTTAAAGCAAATCTGGGGAAACCCTCTTTTTCCGGTAGTGTGCAAGATAACCATCCCCAAAGCCTTTGTTCTAAAGGTTGGGAGGTCTCCTGAGGGAGTTTATTATTGTCGCACCAAATGAAAACCCTTACTAAGAACCTAGTGTAGTAGCCAACCAAAGTCAGTTTCCAAAAATCATAATAATCACAGTGCAAGGGGAGGGAAGAATATGCCCCCAAGACACTCACCATATAACTGCCAAGGACCGTTTGCTCAGGGGATTCGGTATCCACTTCCATCACTCTGAGTACGTGCCTGGAAAAGACAAAAACACAGGCACCCCTTCGGGGGTAACACGGCTGTGTGAGTCATGCAGTTCTAAGATGTGGGTTGTTTATTATTAGGATGACCTACTTGAGTACTAAGAGTGAGTTTGCCTGAATTGTCTTTCATGTGCTAAACTAGTGAAAAAACTTGTTGAAAAACATTTTTGATCATACACTTGATGTTTAGTATAGGGTTTAAAAAACCAACTATTTTCAAAATGTTTAATGTGTCTTCCATCACATTAACTCAGATAAAAGATCATCCAAAATGAAAATGCAAAAATTCAGCTGAAAATTGTTCTCAATTGTTCAGAAATTTTTTTTGAACAAAATTATTTTAGCGCATCTAGGGAGTGTCTTAGCGCATATAAGGTTTGTTCTAGTGTATTCGCTGGTTAGTTCAGCGCATTTGGAGTCTATTTTAGTGCATAGGCTGAGTCTTCCGCAAAGATTTTTTGGGTCACTGTCAAAAACATTTTATGAAGCGCATCTGAGACATATTTTAGTGCATCTGAGGTCTGTTGTAGCGCATTTGATTGTTTCTCTATCGCATATGCCTATTTCTGCAGTGCATATAGGACACAAAGTAGCGCATCTTTCATTTTCCAAAATTTTCACTTTTGATAGATCTGAGTTTATAACATCCTTGGTCAGGTAGCATCTCGACATTTCTCTCATGCTTAGAGAGTGGAAATCAGCCAAGTTTGTTAGGAAATCAATTTCCAATAGGATTAAGAAGCCTAAGAAACATTTAGGTTACAAGAAAAATTTGCAACGAAGAAATTTTTTGTATAAAATTCAAAACGTTTTGCTCCATTATTGTGAGTTTCTCCATAGGTACCAAGATTTTGCTAGGGGATTCACTAATGAGTATGTTGTAGAGCCTTTATATTCACGAGCCTATTTTCAAAGAAGAGCTTTATCTCAACGACACAATCACAATCAGCCTCTTGAGATTGATTATCTACCACAACCTTCTATTGAATATCCAACACATCCCAATCAAATCCTTCAGTGAGTTTAATTAGGCTATTTGATATACTCATCATTCTTCAAAAAAAAGGATCAAATCTTAAAAGTGCACCTTTCAAAAAAAATTCTAATTTCTTGATTCAACTTCCCCAACAGGATTCTGATATCCTTCATCATTGGAAGCCACAATCAAGATTTAGGAACTTCCTTGATCATATCATAAGATTTTCATCTTATCAGATCAAGACATCATCATTTTCGCACTTATCAAACTGTGATCTAAGTCTAGAAGAACATTTCAAAATCATATGCCTATTTTTACAAGATCTCAATACAATAAACTGAAAGAGGATATTCAACAAGAAGGTGAGAGTAGTAGTCCCCTTTATAGTGTGAGTCGAAATCCTCTTTTTAACGATGACATGGGTGAAAGAGAAGAAAATCCATTCCACAAATACAGAGACATGAGAAAAACCCATATAGATAGTGATGATGAACGAGATGAAGAATGTCTTAGAGAGGCCGAGCAAGATCCCAAATTTCACAAAGCCTTAAAAAATATTTTGGAGCGCAACAAAGAAAAATATTTTCTATATCTAGCTGACAAAGGAGCTAAGTTGCCTCGTGAATTTGATACTAAAAACATAAAGAGTAATCCCGAGGAAACACCCTTGTCTGATATTAGTGCTTTGTCTCAACAAATTAAAGATCTACAAGGGGGAGCCACAACAAAGACATACACTCTTGATGACATATGTCCTTATCCTTTTGACCGACGTCTCAACATGATCTTGTTTCCCAAACATTGTGAAATCCCAAAGTTTGATCGTTATAATGGGAAATTGGATCCAATCAATCATATTAGGGACTTTCAAAATATGAATTTAGAGTTTTCTCGTGAGGACACATACTTGATGTGTTTGTTTCCTAGAAGTCTTGGAGGCCAATCTATGGAATGGCTATCAAAAATCACACCACCTATCAAGACATTTGAGGAGTTGATTAACGAATTCATATCACAATATTCCTACAACATCCAACATCAAATAACCATGATTGATCTTTGCAAGGCTAAATAGAAACCTGGTGAACCATTCATTACATTTCTTCAGAGATGGAGAAGGTTGTTCACTAGATATTTGTGCCATGTTCCTGAAAAGGAAAAGATCACCACTTTCATAAATAGCTTAGATCAAGAGATGAGCTATCGTCTTAATCTTCATTGTCCTCCCTCTTTTCAAAAATTGATTGAAAATGCCATCACCATCGAAAGTGCCTTAGTTCAAAGAGGGATAATCAGACTTGATAAGGACAATCCTAGCTCATCAAATCACCACAATGACAAATCTAAGTTTTGGACTCATAACAAAAATGTGGTAAATGATGGTGTTGTAGATGCAAATCATGTCTCGACTAAGCCATTTGTTCTTAGTGCTCCAAGTGATCTTCGCAACAATAACTATAACAACGTCAACTCAGTCACAAATCAAGGAAACAACCCTCCTCCTCCAAGGAATAATGTGAATCAAACTTTTACTCCCAATCAAGGGAATGCCAACAATCAAGATTATCATGGAAACAATAACAATAACAATTCCTTAGGAAATACCTCAAACACGAATCCAGAATGATCTTCATTCTTCTCTAGCAGAAGAACTTTTACTCCACTAGGTCAATCTCTAGAATCTTCCTTTAAAGAGTTTATGGAAAAGAATGTTATCACCCTACCACCTCAACAAAATTACGAACCTAGTGTGAAGCCTCCATCATGTACTATTGTGATTATCATCGATGCAAGGGCCATCACACAAATAATTGTCAATCCTTGAAGAATGTAATCCAAGAATTGATAGAAAATGACACCATTAAGGTAGGACACCAACAATCGAACGAAGACCACCAAGCATTTCGCAATCCTTTACCCAATTATCAAAAGGGTGAGTCTTCTAGAAAAAGTTTGAATCATATCAATGATGATCATATAATCAATCACATCTACACTGAAGACGAGCGGTCAATGTTATATAAAAGTCAAGGAAAAGATGGAATATAGGGAGGTCAACGCAACAACAAGGGCACAAGCTAAAGTTGTCTTTAAGGGTGCTTCTCTTAAATCCATTGTGCCCCTACCTCAACATCAGTATGACTTAGTCAATCAACTTCAAAAAACTCCCGCTCAGATTTCCATCTTAGAACTCCTGAAGATTTCCCTAGCACACAAGGAAATTCTAGAAAAGGCCCTTGTTGAAACAACTATATCCATTGATCTGGATGTGGATCGATTTCAAGCCATGGTGGGACACTTTTCCTTACCCACATGCCTCTCATTCTCCGAAAAAGATGACGTTTCCATAACTCATCCCCATAATTCATCATTATACTTAGAAGTCATGGTCCACACGTTTCGTGTCAGACAAGTTCTAATAGATGGAGGTGCTGGTTTGAACATATGTACCATGAAGCTGGTTAAGGCTTTAGGATTTTCTGAGGAATCCATTGATCCCAGAAGAAAGATTACTATTAAATCCTACAATGATGAGGAAAGAGTGTCCAAGGGTTTAATCATGCTACCAATCAGAGTGGGACTTGTTATCAAGAATACTTTCTATCAAGTATTAGACTATGATCTTGCATACAACATCATGTTGGGTCATCCTTGGATCCACAAAATGCAAGCAGTGTCCTCTACATACCATCAATGCTTGAAATTCCCTCGTGATGGAGTTGAAATTACCATACAAGGAGATCTAAATCCTTCCATACCTTGTCATAATCTCAGTCCTAAAGCTAAAATCACCATCCCTAGAAAAAGTAAAGCACTACGTACTCAAGCATGTATTGATCCTGAATATTCAAAAACATCCACTTCATCCATTGCAATATCATATTCTAAGGTCCAAATCCATGATCTGGGAAATGGAGAATATCGTTTGGACAATTTTCTAGTAAGAGATACTGCTACTATTATTGAGAAGGGTCAGAGTTCTAATAATGATGTTAAGATAACTACGGAAGGAATACAAAAAGATGACCGTGTTGAGATTGAAACCACTTGGGATCTTGATGATACACTTACCTATTCCATATCTACTACCACTCAATCTTTTCATATCACTGATAATCCACTATTTGATCAAAACTTCTATGATAACCCACTCTTTGATCATGATCCCGCTGAGGATATCCAACCATCATCTTTCCATTCCACCTACCCTGGACTAGGGTATGAATCTCCTATTGTGGCCTCTACAAATCCATCTTGCCAAGTCACTAAGGATGTGCAAGCTTCCTTTGATTTTAGTCCTACCAAAAAGGATAGTCTCAAAGACTCTATTGATGACATCACTACTCCTTCAATCTCACCTACATCCATCCACCTTATAGACATGGATCAACAAGTATCATTCAAAGAAAATATAAAGGAGGTAATTCAAGAATCAAAGGTCAAAGTGCCTTTTTCAAAGGGAGATCTAAAATCAAAATAGAGCTTGCAAGGAAAGAAAGATCAAGAAAATTCCCTTGGCCAATATAAAAAGCTATTGGACAAATCAAAAATAAAGAAAGATCCATACAAGTCCACTAGCCAAAATCAAAAGCTATCGGACAAATCAAAAATAAAATTCAAAGATAAAAGCAAGAAAAAGTCAATCTCCAAACATGCCTCTCCCTCAAAAATCACTGGGGACATCTATCAAGAAAGAAAATCAAAGAAATAATTTGTTGATCTAAGGTTCCCATCCACCTCATTATCACTCATACCATATAGCCCTTTCCACCCATCCATGTTCACATACCCATCATATCATTACATCTCCATTGGTGATGTCTTTTGATGTGTCTTTGATGACGACCCCTTCACGTACTATAACTCATTGGTCGCCCAAGCTCCTTTTTGACTAAAGCCTGATGGCCCATGTATTGTGCACATTAGGGATCCTATCCTAGCTTGTTCCATTCGCTACATTTATCGTCCTTCATACTTGCCACTCATACTCCTCATTCTAACTAGGTCCTTTCATCCAGCATGGTCATCCACACAGGAGAGCGGCATCATCAAGGAAGTCTATGGATCTGACATTTATCAATTCTATATCTAGCTTTGGAGTGCATAGAAAAAGTCCTAAAAATATATCAAAAATAGTAGAAAAAAGTCCTAAAAAAATACAAAAACATCAGAAAAAGTCCTAAAGAAATCACAAAAATAGCAAAAAATGTCCTGAAAAAATGGTTACCCTGGTGAAAACCTAGTAGACAGGCATCTCGGTAGCAACAAAAAAAAAACAAAAAACAAAAAACAAAAAAAACAAAAAAATCAAAAAAATCGTCATAGGGTGAAAACCTGGCAACAAGCAGTCTATTGACAAGAAAAATATAATAAAAACAAATAGTGAAAATATGGAAAACAGACTCTATTTGTAGCTCTCCATCTATTAGTTCATGTTCTGCACTTGCCTTCTCAGCCTTCATTTCATGCATCTTTCCATCATCTTAGGGCCATACCAGCATCATGCTACTATCATTTTCCTAGAGCGATAACGTCTTACCATGGCTTGATTATTGTACATATTCATTTCAGAAAGTTATGTTAATACTGGGGGCAAACGCTGACATACTGGGGGCAACCAACTTTTAGGTTTTACATAAACAGCTAGACAATGACATCAAATCCAATCATGCAAACAAACAATCAAATCCTATGAACAACTATCCAATCATTGATCCATATCACAACAGTTTTCAGAAAATACCATATCATGACACATATCTGGATGATCTAAAATCTGAATAATGTTTAGCATAGCAGTATTAAATTTTGAACAATGGTTGTTTAATTTTTTATATCATCTCTCTGGAGCACACTCGATGATGTACTTAACTAGAGTGGCGAGGAAAGAGGATGATTTTTCTTTGTCTGTTGTCTTGAGGTTAACTATCCATCTGTTGAAAATATGTCGTGAGAC
The DNA here is from genome assembly GCA_007258455.2 of Sequoia sempervirens. Classification (NCBI taxonomy): domain Eukaryota; kingdom Viridiplantae; phylum Streptophyta; class Pinopsida; order Cupressales; family Cupressaceae; genus Sequoia; species Sequoia sempervirens. The sequence continues at coordinate 17,675 of VDFB02322919.1, forward strand.
ATGATTTCCACAGTTTATCATTGATGACAGTTCCAAATTTGCATCAGAAGGTAGTTAGTATTTGTCTGTTTATGCAAGAAATGCTCAGGTCATCTTGGTTCAATTATACCTCGATGCTTGTGTTTACTTGCTATATCAAAAATCATGAAAGTTGTACTTAGGTCATCATTGGTGCTAATTTCCTCTCTGATGCTTGTACATACTTCCAACATTTCAAAACACTCTATGATGATTCAAGAAACCTAACAAAAGGCTCAACAAATGGTTGGTTTCATTTAGTTTCATTTCATCTCACTCATTGTACATACCTGCATACTAGATTTGCATCAGAGTTTTGAAAGGCTAACAAAAACATCAACGACTGTCATGTCTCTTTGGACTATTTG
>VDFB02322920.1:0-24013 GCA_007258455.2 Sequoia sempervirens
CCTCGAGCTTAGACCTTAGAAATTAATATCATATAAATCTCCCTATGCCTTCTTTCCAATTGAAAATCATGGTTTAACATAAGATAGGATCCCTCTATTAAATGTTTGAAATCCTAAAGTCAATCTGTCACGATAGGTGACATTATAATTGCTATGTTGTTGGGTGAAAATTCTGTAATCTCTTTTAACAAATTACAAAACCTTGATTTCAACTACAACTATGTGAGATAGAATCTCTCCTCTTGGAAAGGGGAGGTGCTCTTCTTACTGCTTATTGAAACTTAGCAAAACTAATTAAATATTTACAATAATGATATGGGGGTGTGTCACATTTACGATTCTCTCTTTTTTTAGAGAATATGTTTTACAATGTTTCATGATTTTAGGTTCCTGATGTAATACAACTTCAAACTAAAACTAAGCAGTAATTCCAATATTCCTATCTTGTCAAGGAAAATCCTAGGAATACCAACATGATAATGATGAATAACAAATAAGAAAAGCTCACGAAGGCACAAAGTTGTTCTGCAGCTTCCGATAAAAAATCCTTCAAGATAGTAACCAACATTGTATGAGAATTACAAAGTATTCTATATACTTCACAATAATTCCACAAACAACATGAATAAATATAAGCACAAAGTCTTATAGAGAATTCACCAATAGTATTCAACAATATCACAAATTCAAGTAATGAGTGTAACTCAAAGTTTACACAAATTTACTCAAATCCCTTCCAATCTCAATTACTAATCACTACCAATTCGATCAAACCATAAGATAATTGTTCCCAATACAAAGTTTGGTATGCAACTTCACTTCTTTATTGATCAAAATTAGATTCACAAAATTGAACTCAAAGTTTCAATATTCATTTCATAAGTGGACAACACTTCATTGCAAAAGATAAAAGGTAACCATTACAAAATAATCCTCTCTTATTTATAGATGGGAGAGGAGAGTAAATCTAGGAAAATCAGATGAGCAAATCTAGGAAAATTAGGTGAGCAAATCTAGGAAAATCTCACGTAACTAGTCGACTTATTCAAAAATGTTGTTCACCATTATAGGAAAACATCTCTATTTTTACATGTAATTACATTTTTCAAAATGACATGTAAGATGTCAAAGCCTATTTAAAAAATGCATAGAAGAAAGCATATAGACTAACACTGGAGATATAAGAAGTCTTTATGGTTCCTTGCATTAGGCGTGGAAGTCTTCATATTTCTTCTTTGTCTCCTGTATGAATGCCTCATTTGGACCATCTATATAATCAACTATGGTATGAACTCTTGTGATTGATCATCTTGCATGTTTACATCCCCTTGTTCATGTGGGGCTAAACCAATATCTACAAACTTGTGACCTGATTTGTCAATATGAAGCCTTGAATGAACTTTAGCCTTCTTCTTCCCCTTGGATTTTGGAGGAGCTATCTCTTCAAGATCAAGCTCATTTGGGGAAATCATTTGTTTTTTGCACTTTGATACTTGTGAGATTAGCCAAGGCAGAAGAGATGAAGTATATCCTTCTTGACTTATTGTCAACTCCAACATTGCAACCACTTATGCAGGAATGGTTGATATTGTAACAATCAGGGTAGTATCAGTCATGATAGCTCTAGTGGACTGCAAACCAAGTGGATCCTGCAAAGACTCATTCATGAACCTATGAAATTCAGCCTCAGAAGAGATGTCAAATGATGGAGATGACAAAATTGGAATGGATGAGGGAGAACTCAAAGAAACATCAACAGTTTGTAAGTTGGAAACTATAGGAGGGGTGGTAAGGATTGTTGATACTGAAGGGGGAATTGAAACATTTAGTGCATGTAAAGTTGCTGTAGGAGGAGGTGAGGTAGGAAGAGGAAGTGGAGGAGTAGTTGGATTGAAGGATTATGAGGGATATTGGTAGTAACAGGTGATGATGTTTGGGGAAGATCTTCAACAATATTCTCATGGGGAGAAAGTGGTTGTTCATCATCATGACTGAGTTCCTCCCCATTACCTTCTTCTTCACCTTCATCTTCTGCAGATTCTTCCTCATTAGATTCTTCTAATTCTTCACTTTCATTCCCTTCTTCTTCTTCGGATGATTGTTCCTCAGAAGCAAGCTCCTTTCCTTTTGCATGTGGTTGTTTTGATTCTGTAGCCTCCTCTTCTTCAACTGTTTGTGTTGCACTTTTACCAAAAGTAAACTTGATCTTAGGACCTCTTTAAGAAGAAGAGGGAGTTACTACATGCTTGTTTTTTGTGCGGAGCTCTTTCCATTGGCTAGTTTCTACTCCTGTTGTTTCTCCTTCTGATTCTGTCCTGAAAGATTTCATTTGAAAGCCATGCCTATGCAACCATTCAACTGTGTTATGCAAAATAGGAGAAAGTCTTTCTCTAATAGAAACACTTTCTTTCTTAGAGCATTGCATTGGAGGTAAAGGCTTCTTATCAGTTTCATCCTCTTCATAAGTAGAATTCATGATGTCACCAGGATCTTTGAAATCCTCTGGAATATCAGCTACACGAAGATCTCTGATTTGCTCTACTATCAATATGCAAAAATTTATTCTCAGAATTTCTTCTTCATCTTTGCAGTCTGCCCATATATCTTCAAAGTGGTAGACATGTCGATGATCTTTCTTTAGTTTCCTATTCACTTCTCGGTAGTCAAAGTCAAATTTGTATCTATATGTCCTTATAGTCATGATTTTCATTTCTACAACAACTGGATTTTCTTTTTGTACACTATGAATAGTATATCTCCCAATAGTTAGTGGAAACCTGAAACCTGGCTTGTGAATTCTCTAGTGTTCCTTATGGACCAAGATCAATTTTTTGCATAGCTCCATTAGTATCCACTTATCTGAGGGATATCTGGGTAACATATATGGACACCCAAAATAACAACCTACTCTCAAATATGTGAAGGTTGAAAAATGCAAAAATATACATCCAACCTTACTAACAACTTTGTAGGCTTCATCCAATACTCTTTTCTTTTCAAGTGTTAGATCAAAAGTGAATAGTAGGGGTGCAAAGAAAGCATATGTGACTCTTCTAAAATGTTTAAGACTTTCTCTTAATTTTAACTGATAATAAAAATCATACACAGGTACAACATTTCTATTTCCTTTTGTAGACAACCCTGGAAATTACCTCATAACTGTAGTAGCATATACCTAATAGGAAGTCATGTAGAATTTTAGAGTGGTTGGAACATTGATCAAATGTTCATGAATTTCATCACTTATCTGAGTTCCCCAATCTATATGTGATTTCCTTCTCCTGATGATGCAAATGTACTCATACATCCAATCTTGAAAATGGCATGAAACAGGCAAGCCTTTCACCCTGCTCAGGAGAGTAATCATATCCCTAATGTCATCTTTGAAATCACTTCGAGGAAGCCTTTTAGGCCATCTTGAGATAGTGGGCCTTGGAGATTTTAACCATTGAGTATTAATCAATGTTTTAGCTTTATTTGGATCCTTATCATAGACCTCTTGTTCTTATTGAATTGATATTTTTGTATATTGTTCCATGTGTGGAACCTAAAAAACAATATCAAAGAATTTAGGATCTAATCTCATCATGACTTGTCCCAAGGAATCTCTCACACTTCTGTCTTCTTGGATGTAATGAGATGAAACCTGGAGAACAAACTCTATGTTATGAGCAACAATTGGGAATGTAGATACTAAGTGCAAGTTGCTATGAACAATAGATCTTAATTTTTTTTCTAATGGTTTCTTCTCAGTTCTTTTTATAAAATCTTCCATTTCTTTGATTTCATCCACCTTTGAGATCACAACAGTAGGTAGAAAGACACCCTGATATTTGTACTTCATCTTGTCCTCCTTAGAAGGTGACAAAGGATCTTTTGCTATCATCTAACAATACCAAAGATCAATGAATGTCACCTTTAGGGATCACCTAATAAGAGCTTGAGAGGAACTACAAGAACAATGGATTAGGAGATGTTTGGAGAAAATGCTTTGTGAGAGTAAGTTGGAATGTGTGAAGCAAACAAGCAATTTGGAGGAATTGAAAATGAGCTATGGAGCATGAAAAATAGAGCATTGGTGATGAAATAAGGTTTAGAGAGAAAATGGAGTGATTTTTGAGCGTGAAGTGAAAAAAATGTTTTTTGTGTAGGAGCGCTGAAAATTAGCGCTTCTACATCTTGAGAAATTCATTTGCATGTAGTAGAGTTGAAAAATAGCGCTCCTACATGTCTTTAGCACTTGGGAAGTTTTGATGTTCAAGCGCTAAAAATCAACGCTAGTGCATTTTGCGAGAAAAACACTTCATGCTCAAGCGCTAAAAAACACTGCTCGAGCACGTCTTTTCAATTGATGTAGTCAAGTGTAAGGGTGAGCATTTTCACCACCTTCGCATTTGGGGCGAAGAAAATTTCATGTAGGAGCGGTGATTTTCACCACTCCTACATCTTGGAGTTGGTGGAAACACTTGGTGATGCAAGAGTGGACTTTTTCACTGCTCTTGCAAGTGAGGGAAGATAAAACATTGTTCGAGCAACGAAAAATACCGCTCAAACAATTATTTAAAGAATGGAAGTCGAGACTTGCAAATGTGGGAGCGGTAAAATCTCCCGCTTAGACATGGATAAACTTGATAAAAAACAAAGAGAACACATTTGGAAACAACACGCCAAGCAAAGACCAGACCCAAAGAGAAATTAAAAGAAAACCAGGGCATGATAAACAGAGAAACAAAGATTCTAAAATGAAAACATCAAAACCCTAGTAAGGAAAAATGCAAGAAAAGGGAAACAACAAAGAACAATGAAGAAGAAGAAAACAAAAACGTACTTGATAAAAACATAAAACCCTAGCTTAGATGCTCGAGAAATCTTCAAACACAAATCCACTGGAAGTTGGAGAATGATCAGTGCGAGGAGGAAAGGAGAAGATGGATTAAAAATGAGGATAAATTAACCTAAAGCAACTTTAATAAGTCATAAAAATGATCATTAATGATGATGTACAAAAAGGGAGGGAAAATGTAGGAGCGGTGAAAATCACCACTCCAACATTTTTTGAAACATCGGGGATGCACTAGCGGTAAAAATTACTGCTCATGCATGTGAAGGAATCAACAGAAGAAAACAAAAGAAAACATGTTGCAGCGGTGAAAATCACCTCTTGTGCATGTAAGGGTAAGTGCAAAGTGTAGGAGTGGTTATTTTCACTGTTCCAACACTTGGAGCAATCTTTCAAACATAAGGCTCATGTAGGAGCGCTGAAAATCAATGCTCTGACATGAGTGAAAAATTAACTAACTCCCAAAGGATGGGAATTAACAAAAATATCCGTTTCGAATATTTTTGAAAGACGAACAATGAGAGATACTCAAATGGATGATTTGAGGTTAGGACTACGCATCAGGGGAGATCAAAATTTTCCTCCTTTTGTGTGCTTGAAGTACATGAAAATACGAAACAAACAAGTTTCGTAGGGGTTATCTCGTGAATCAAGCATTGCTAGATTCGAGGATAACATATCCTAAGTTGATATAATGTGTCTCCATGTTCTTTTTATAGTTTCCTAGAGGACATGAGAGGCAAAATATTTACTATTTATTTTCTTAATATGAAAAATTGTAATTGCATTCATAGAGATGGACCCACTATGGTGATAATTATAGAGCATCCCGAGACAATATTCCTTTTGGGAGTCCACTTTCTAAGTGGGGACCACCCATAAGTCCATGATCTTACATGTTCATTTGCGTGTTGTGCATGTCATCCTGGGTTGGGTGCCCAAGTTTGCATGTTTATGGTATGATTCATTAGAGATATCAAAGAGTAATGGAGCAATAGGGTATGGCCAATTCTATTTGGCTATGGGTTGGGTGCCCATGTGAGAATTTAATAAATTTCTAGGTGGTTTCACTTGTTGTTTTAGAACACCACAAGAGGTATTCTCTCCCACAAACTTCTGCATATTGGAGCATTGAGACTGTGGTTTCATGAGTTAGTTTTCTAGGTTAATAGAGTAACAAAGTGCTACAAAAATTTAGAGGAGTATTGTATTGATGTATAATTCATTTGAAGATTAATACAAGCATTGCATCTCTTTGGGTGTGGAGTTTTTGGGTAAGTGCACAAAGTTGAGTCCACGAAACGTGGAAGTTTTTGCCTTAGCCAAAAAAATGAAATCAAATTACAAAAATGGGATCTCGTTTAGCTTCGGGATCCCGAGCCTAAATTCCAAATGGGATCCCGCTTTTTAAAAATCAGGATCTCATTTGTTAAAGGGTCCCGAACCAACGGATGCGGAATAGGATCCCGATTAGTACAAAACGAGATCCCGATTAGTACAAAACAGGATCCCATTTTGTAATAATTGGGATACCATTTTGAGATGGTATTTATTTTTTAAAAAACAAACAAAACTTCATTCTTCTCTACACACGGGATCCCGATTTGGTGGGCAACAACGACTGTTAAAAACAACCTCCAGGTATGCCTCCACCCCCACTTTTTAGCTTTTTTCATTTTTTATTGAAATTTTTAATAGAAGAATAGATTTTAACATGTTTTTTCCTAATTTATTTGGCATTTTAAGCATTTTATTTCTCATAACAGTAGAAATGATGAATTGTAGAAATAGATGAAAAAATGCAATGAAACCTGAAGATATTGAATAGAAAGGAAAAAATGAACCTTGAATTGTATTTTAGAAACAAAATTTAGCTTTTGAAACCTGAATTGTTCAATCAAACTAAAAATATTTGCATTTGAAAACCATAATTGAAAGGAAACAAAAAAAATTGCATTTCAAAACCCTAAATTGAAATGAAGTAAAAAAATTGCATTTGGAAACCCTAATCAAGCCTTTTGAAACCTTGAATTCAAATTAAAAAAAAAAAAAATTTGAAAACCACAGTTTGAAATGAAACAAAAAAATTGCATTAAAAACTGTAATTGCTTAGATTGAAACCCTAAATTGAATTGAAACAAAAAATTTGCTAAAACCCAAATTGAAATTGAACAAATCATTTTTCATTGGAAAACCCTAATTTCGAGCTCAAAAAATTCATTTGCATTGCTTAAATGTTTTAAATTTCATTTGCATTGTATGGAGAAAACAATATGTTAAACTTTACTTTCAATGTTAAATTATAATTAGATTAGAAAACAATATGTTAAAGAATAGTTACAATTCATAAAATTTATCAATGTTTATTTACAAATTTAGTTAGCAAATTCCTAAATCCTTGTACAATCCATTTCTAATTGTTACTTAATTAGATAATATTCAACATTCATTTCTATTTTATGTTTTGATCTCTCTTAGTCATGCCTTGTTTCCATTTCTTGTTTGCATGTGTTGTATCTTGTATTTTGACAATATTAACCGTCATTCTAGTCAATTACTTGTTAATTAGGCTTCTAGTTTAGTCTAAAATCTCAATTTGCACTAGTTACCTAGACACTAAAAGAATCTAAATATTTTTCTTTTCTTTCTTTTAGGTTATTTCAATTCCAAACAATCCAAGATAAAATACTTGATTCAACATTAACTAATTTTATATTATACATTTTATATCATAAAATTAATTTAAGTGGGAAATATTAATGAAAAAAATGTTAAATAAAATAATCTTATATTCAATTAAAAAAATATCTAGTTAAAATATACATCAAACTCAATCTTAATAATACATGGTATATTATTGTTTCTATTGAGGAAATAGTCAATCTATTCATAAAATAAAATATTCATAAACTAGTACAAGCTAACTTTGCAAGTCCATTATTCGAGGCCACCCAAACTTCACCTAAGTTCCTAAACCCTAAATACGAACTCTGAAATCTAAACCCTTAACACTTTAAAGCATTAATTTTGTCCTAGGACCTTAAAAATGAGAAATTTGGTTGCCTTAGGCAACTCCACCAAATTTTGTTCCCCTATGTCATGTAATTTTTTCCTAGGATCTTACTACATATATCCCCTTAAGTTATCGTATTACCCTAAACTCTAAACTCTAAAGTATAAACCCTAAACCCTAAAGCCATCATTTTTTCTTAGGCCCTTAATGAAATTTGGTTGCCTTGGGCAACTTCATAAATTTTATTCACTTGAAACCATGTCATTTTCCTATAGGACCTCATAGACATAGATCCCCTTAAGCCATCCTATCACCTAAATGCGTAAATCACGATGTCTTAAGGGGATCCCCTAATATGATGACACATTTCTTAAAGGATCAAAGAAGTTCTCAAAATTTGAGGTGAAGTTTCCCAAGGCACAACTCTCTTCTAGAATTTAACAATAATAAGATCATGCAAGATTATAATATGAATGAAATTTCATGATCTAGGTTGGTCGATTGAAACAAGAGCTATCTCAATCAGAAAAACATTTCGAGAGAAAATTTGTTCACTAACTTACCAAGATCCATTCCGGGGACACCAAGAAATTCACCCTAAGTTCCTAAACCTAAAACCTAAACTCCTACTCTAAACCCTAAGCAAAGCATTCATGCCTAGGACCTTAAAATGAAATTTGGCGCACCCAGGAAACTCCACCAAAATTTTATTCCCTTAAGCCAAAATATGTGTAATTTTGTCATTAAGGACCTTACTTACTATAGATCCCCTTAAGCTATCTATTACCTAAACCCTAAACTCTAAACTCTAAACCCCAAAGCCATCATTTTTTCTTAGGCTCTTAATGAGATTTGGTTGCCTTGGGAAACTTCACCAAATTTTATTCACTTGAACCATGTCATTTTGTCCTAGGACTCACTAGACATAGATCCCCTTAAGCCATCGCATCACCCTAAACCATAAATCAGTGTCTTAAGGGGTCCTAATATGACATTTCTTAGGGGATCAAATAAATTCTCAAAATTTGGTGAAGTTGCCAGGCAATGAAATTTAATAATAAGATTGTGCAAAGTATAATATGAGAATGAGATAAATCATGATACTTGGTTGATGGGGCTGGTTTTAGGGTGATAGGATGGAATAAAGGGGATCTATGTCTATTAAGGTCCTAGGACAAACTGACATGGCTCAAGTGAATACAATTTGGTGAAGTTGCCTAGGACCTTAATGAAATTTGGTTGCCTTAGGAATATTCACCAAATTTTATTCACTTAAGCCATGCCATTTTGTACTAGGACCTTACTACATATATCCCCTTAAGTCATACTTTAGGATGTCTTAAGGTGTCCTAATATGATATTTCTTAAGGGGATCAAATAAGTTCTCAAAATTTGGTGAAGTTGCCCAAGGCAACTAAATTTAACAATAATAAGATCGTGCAAGATTATAATATGAATGAGATTTACAAGGTCTAGGTCGATCGAATTTATGGTTTAGGGTGATAGGATGGCTTAAGGGGATCTACGTCTAGTAAGTTCCTAGGAAAAAATGACATGGCTCAAGTGAATAAAATTTGGTGTTCAAAGTTGCCTCAGACCTTAATGAAATTTGGTTTCCTTGGGCATATTCACCAAATTTTATTCACTTAAAAGCCATGTCATTTTGTACTAGGAACTTACTACATAGATCCCCTTAAGCCATCCTATTACCCTAAAACCTAAATCTTAAACTCTAAACCATAAACCCTATAGCATTCATAAATTGTCCTATATTAATAGTTAATTGCTTTTTCATTCAAGTAACATGCCTTAGACATAAATGAGGCTTACATATTTTATCATTTGTATTCAATTAGGCCATTTATATTGAATGGTTTAAAGGTATTTCCTAAACATGTATCTTACATTTTGAAATTACAAATCTAATGCAGGTTCACTTATATCTTAGAGATCACATGGATCGATTCAATAATATTCGCAATCCACCTCCACACCATCCATCTCCACCACCTTCACCTCCATCTCCACCCACTCCACCTCATAACCCCCCACCTCCACCACTTGAAATCGATGGTGCTCATTTTCAAGCACAAATGAATGCCAATATTAGAACCATCCAAGATCAAATCAACATTATTCATAATGAAGAATGTGTCGCACCACTTGTGAGGATGTTTGCATCTAGGATGAAAACTGTTGTTGATGCTGTTAGGGCTATGGATGGGATCTTAGATGAGCATCGACAATGGCTAGAGGAGAGGAGAAATTCCAATTCTGAAAAGGAAAACACAAAGAAATGAAGAGATGCAGGAGAGAGCCACAATAGTTTCTAAATTAAGACAATGATCTTATAGTTATGAATTTATGAATTTGGTTCGATGGATATTTTGTGTGATGAATTTATAAATTTGGTTGGATAGATAATTTTAGTGATGTGAATTTATGATTTTGGTTCCAGATGGATATTTTTAGTGACATGAATTTATGAATTTGGTGGAATTTATGAACTTATAATGATGAATTTATAATAGTATATATTTTATGACTATCTACTAGATCATGATTTCTCTTGTTGGAAAAATGTAATATATATATGCGTTAGACATAAAATGAACTTTTTGTGAATGTTTCAAGTTTATTTTTTAGTATGTAAATGTATTAAAATTGCATAGTTCTAGATCTTAAATTTTGAAATTTGTATGTGTGACATAGATTTTGGGAACCTAAAGAGGAGATGCTAACTCTTACACTTCTAGGGTTTTCCACCTAAAAGGAGAGAGATCTAGGTCCCAAAATGCTTATGTAACACTCAAATTAGGATGTATGCTATATGATATGATGTAAATGAACTTGAATAAATGCAATTGACTAATTAGAATGAACTAAAATGAATGCAAAAGTGCAATTAAAGCTATGCTTGAAAACACATTGTGATATGCAAATAACTATGAAAATGAAGAAATAAACCAAAATAGAAGGTACAGGGGTAAATCTGAGTGCACCTGGATGAAATATGAGTTGTTTGGAATTTCTGGAATGTTGATGAATTTTATTGTTTTTTCATAGTGGGACTCATTCGCCCAGGATGGCAAATGAGTCCTCCTATTGATGAAAAAGTGTCAGGAACTGATTTCTGACAATCGGGATCCAGGATTTGACAAAATACAAATTTTTAGACTTCAGGTGGGACTCATTCATCAAGGGTGGCGAATCAATCCACTCCTATATTTTTGGAAAATCAGACAACAACTCTACAACACCAGATTTGGGAATGTCTAAATGTCGGGTTGCCAGAGTCAGTTTTGTAGGAAACAAACATAAAACACTCAATAAGCTTGAAATAGTGATATGTTGACCTGAAGAGCCTAGTTGACTTGATTTCCACTTTTCAACACATTTAAGCTTGTCAAATCTGCAAAACAAAGGCTGCAAAGACACATGCAAAGGGGAAAAATGTTGGAGGGTTAGCAAATAGGGGTTTGCCTTGGTCAAACCCCGCTTTGGTAATCAAACCCAATAGAAATAAATGAAATGCAAAGGAAATGTAAACTAACAACATGCAAATGCTATTAACTCACCAAATCCTTGATCTTGTAAGTCTGAAGTAATGTCAATGACTGCTTCAAAGTGCTTCAATAGTTGCTTCAATGATGATGTAAGATGCTTGAATGTAAGAGATTATTTGAATGTCTTAGGAGATTGAATACTTGAGTGAGGAGATGTAAAATGAGGTGAAAATCACTTATTTATATAATTATTGTGCCTTACTATCCATTCATACCTCATCATAGGATGACTTGAAGTGACTTTTAATAAAATACCGAAAGGAAATTTGAAATATTTTGAATTTGGGGCCAAGGGGGACTCATTCGCCACCCATGGCGAATGGGTCCCACTTAGGACCTAAAACCATGTATCTGAAATAATGTTGTGTTTAATGTTATTTGTTGGGATAATATGCAAAGATACACTTAATTAAGCATATGAGGGCATAAAGAGACAAAATAAAGCATGAGAAAGGTGTAAATAAGGAGATTGTGCCTAGAAAAGCATGAAGGCTTTTTACAAGACTTTACAACACTTCAATATAGGACTTGATGTGTAAAAAGGTGATTTTTAGGTGAAATGTATTAAATAGAGTCTAGAAGAATGTGGAAATGTCTTACAACACTTCACAACACCTTCACAAGACGTCATTCTTTGAGTTCTAGTAACTAAATAAGCATGTTCAAGCCATGATACAACATAAAATCAAAGCAACATGGTTTCAACACCATGAAACAAGACCTAAAAGGCCATGAAAATGACAAAGGACCATTTTTCTACGACACAGTATGCATGTAAATAGTTTAGTTGAATGACGTATGCATGCAAATTATGCATCATATTTTTTATTTTAAATGTATGTACATGTTAAATTTTGAATTTTATATGCACATGCTCAAGTTCAATTGATGTATATGTATGCACATCCTATTTAAACAAATTTGAATGTGCATTTCAAATTTAACTATTTTTTGTAATTTTGTAAGTTTGCATGTTAATTTTGTATAATTTAATGTAGGTGCACTTATATTTGATATCATGGATCAATTTAACATTGATGATATCATCAATCCAACACCTCAGCCACCTCCACCTCCCCCTCCCCCTCCACCTAATATCCCACCTCCAACACTCGTTGCATCTGATGAGGCTCGCTTGCAAGCACACATAAATGATCAAGTTGCATTCATTCAAAATCAAATCAATGCTATGCAGAATCAAGCATTGATTCCACCACACGTGAGACATTTTGCATCTATGATGTAAAATGTTGTGGATGCCATCAAGACTATTGATTCTGATCTAGATAGGCATCGATGAGAGAGAGAGCAAATGAGACAATTTTATGCAGACGGTCTCTCCTATAAATAAATTTTAGACCTTAAAATAACAAAAGCCCACCTAGCCCCTTAATTTCTCAACCCTATTACTCAGCAGCCCATTCCTCCCAATAAATCTAGAATATCCATGAGGTGGTGTATACATCCATAAATGAGTGCAAATTTTTGGGATCAATGGTATATGGTTTTTGATAGTCCACCACACGCTAATTGGGAGTGCCCATTGTATTTTTTGAGGAAACTATATGTAGAGTTTGTTATGGGGAAAAAGCCCAATTATTTTGATTTTAAATCATTTTAGGGTGTTGGTGGCGGCATGCCACAACAAAGGTTAGGCGCAAGGGTTGATCCCCAATGCCCTGTGCATGCGCAACCCCTTGTTGCTGCTCTTGGTCCTCCCATTCCCGTACTTGTGCATCATCGAGTGGTGGTCTCAACATTAGGATCCTTTAGTAAACTTGTAGGAGACCTTGATCAACATGATTCTGTGATAGCGAGTAGGGAACATAGAGACGACGATGATGGAGGAGTGTTTTATGGAGCTAGTTCGAGTACCACTCTAGGAGTGTTGAGGGTCCCACATGTATGTACTAGTTGACATCAATTATGCTATGGACCTGATTAGGCCACACCTAGTTTAGGTGGATGTGGACATTCTGGTGGTTCATCTGGTTGCATTAGTTCATTTGTAGAATTTCTTACAACAAACCATCACCCTGAGGACATTGTGACATAGGTATAAATATGCATCTACATGTTCATTTTATAAGAATTTTAATGAATGTATATATCAAAGAAAAGTTTGCAATACATTTTAACAATCAAAATTTTTGGTGTACAAATGACACTAAAGATGGGGCAATCATCCGCTCCGCGAGTACATACATCGACACCAATCCTAGTCGGAAACCCTTATGGGGTATTTTGATTTCAATTTTTTAAATTATATATGAAATGATTTTTAACTTGAGTTTTAAATTTATAATTGAATCATGAACATATGTTTAAAATATTTATGTTGGTTTAGGGGAGTCAATCGGCTTCCACGTTGATTCCACCCAAGGGGTTGTCAAACACTCCTCCACTATCGAGCATCGTAGATCAGGGGCAAATACATTTATATTGTAAATTGTTTAACTTACATTAGTATAGTTACAATTATGAATTTTGAATTCACTATATATCAAATGTGCATGTACACTTGTAAATATTATAAGCGTTAAATGTCTACATGTATGTCTAGGTTGATGCGACAATGAGAATGGGCATTGGGAAAACATTAGATGTTGCGGCTACTTGTGAGGCCTCTGATTTTCAAGTTGTTTAAAAAATTTTCTACACAAAATGTGCAAACTTGAATATATATATTTTAACCTAATTCAAGTATACATGCTTTAAATTTGATCTTGTAGGACTTTGTTAGTGCGACTTTTTGCCATGACTTAGTTATGGTTACACCTCCAAGAAGACATGCAGAGCAGGCTCCATATATCATGGTAATTTAAATTTTTTATTATATTTAAAGTCAATTACAAATTATATATTCTGAATAACTTTAATCTTAAATTTAAAATTGAATATATATATAATATGAGCTAATACATGTTTTAAATTCTTTTTATTTTATAGCATGAGACACATCTTGTAGTTGAGCATGTACAAATAGGTCTTGGAGAAGAGGGTGCACAACCTCATAATACGATACAATTAAAATATGATAAATTATAAATTAAATTGAATTAAATCATTTTTAATTGTAGACTTACATCTAATTTCAATTTTTTTTGTCTTGTTTATGTAGACTAATTCAAAGAATTTGGAGGTTAGTTCAGCTGCACCAGAGCATCCAGACCCAGATATGATGGTAATTTAATTTTATGATGAATTATAAATTAAATTGTCATTAAATCATTTTTCATTGTCTTACATCTGATTTCATCTTTCTCTTGTACAAAGTGTTTCAGGTCATCCGCATTGTGAGGTCCACTCCTATGCTACATCTAGTACTTGGATTATATTGAGTTTGGTTATTGTCTATGCCTATTGATACCACTGATGACAAGATATTTAAACGTTTAAGTTCATATGATGATTTGATTTTGATTATGCTACATGCTTAGTAATCTGACTATGATGATTGATCTAATTTTATGCTGGTTATTGAGTTTGTTTAATTTGAATCTGGAAACTTAATGATGAATGAATGAAACAAGTGGTGTGAACCAATCATGTTGCAATTGGATGAGTATGAAAATTATGGTTAATAAAAATGAGATAAGATAGGTGGCTAATGATTTTTCAATTATGTTATTGGATCTTTATGGTATGTGAATTATGAAACTTGTGTGAATGTGATTGTTTGATTTTTATATAAATATGAATTACTTGGATGGATTAACATGTGCATTGAGTGTGCAGGTACACTTTCCATGGCCAATGGAAATTGGAGGTGACCCTTGGGAACCCTAAGTAATTTAACCAATGAAACCAAACTATAGTCCATTTGGAGGGACTATAGTTTCATTCTGTGATGTATTTTATTTGTGATGTAAATTGTGAATGTTTGTAAATTGATTTTTATTGCCATGTCAGTCCATCTAGGAGGTGAGTTGTCCATCCAAGTGAAAAAAACTCGGATTTGAACTTTTAGGCACTTTTTGGGGATTGAAAAGTGATATTTTTAAAGTGTTTTAATGGGTTTAAGGTCCCTAAGGTAGGTACCTATGGGTTAGATACTTTTTTAGCTCAAAATCTTGGGCCAGTCTCAAGATTGGACACTCTTTTTGAGGCCTTAAAGAGGTTTGACGAAAATAAGGTTTTGGGAAGTGGGATGGGGACTGGTCTCTTTCCATCTCCACTTCTCCAAGTTGCCTTGAAAGGCTCCCAAGTTCTCACACATGTGTGAGAACACATGGGTGAGTGTGCCTCGGAGAGTGGATGGGAGGTTGAAAAATTTCATCTCTCTATTCAAAGGAATTCAAATTTGAGTTCCTATAAAGAAAACTCAAAACAAGGGTTATGGGATTCTTTTTGCATTGTTGATTTTAGTTGAATTTTGGGGGTTGAGAAGTTTGAAGAAAAAGCTTGGAAGAAGAGGAGTTGTGTGGATCCTCAACCCATCCTTCCCTAATCTTGGTTTTGAGGTAGATTCACCACTCTTTCTGTTTCTCTATGTTTTTATTTGAAAGATTACATGTGTATGTAAAATGTGCTTGGTATTTTATCTCTTGTGTTTTGCTTGTATACTTATTTCAAAATGATTTTGGTGCTTGTTTTCTTGTGTTGTTGAACGTGGTTTATGTGATGGGAAAAGGGTTGTTAAGGGATAGGCTCACCCAAAATTTGGGAAGAGCATCCCTCATTGGGGATGGTATGGAGTAGGAAACTCCATGGGGAAGATTAATTCCTCCTTAAGAGGAGAGGCTCAAAAAGGGTATGAGTACCCATATGTATTTGTGAAATGGTAGAAATGGTTTTGGTGGTATGGGTTTTGGAGAAAGAGAAGATATTAAAGAAGACTTGCATGTGAAATGATGGAAGTATGATATTGACTTGTTCTTGTTGCTATTATTATAAGTCCCCATATGGAGTGCGTAGTCCACCCTCCATTTCCCACTTTGGATTCTTGATGAAATCCTAAAGTTATGTGAAAATCCCTTTGGTGGGTGTAAAAATAATCTTGTGTGTAAATATTGTTTTGCTTGGTTTTGTTTGTACCCGGTTCCCTCGGTTGCCTCTTAGCTCGGGGTGATTGGTTTTCCAACCAAAGGTTGGGAGGTGAGCTCCCCATTGGCATCTAGAGAAATAGTTTGTGTATTTTTGCAGATTGGAAGGAGCTAAACAGTTCTTGGAATAGCTACGTTTCTTGTGGATTAAGATGGTGTTACTATGTCAAAGTAAATCTACCCTTTTGAAGTTGAATGTCATACCCTTGAAAGGCTATTGTAAAGAGTCTATGTGTAAATCACCTTGGTAGAGTGATGGGTTTGATAAGGATTTAATGAGAAAGAAAAGAAAGAGAATCCCATGTCTTGTATGTTGATGTCAATCTAGTTATGTAAGCTGCAAATAAATATTTTGTATGTGTGAGCAGAGAAAATTTCCTTATTGTATGAAAGAAAGAAATGCATGTTTTACCTTTGAGAAAGTAGTTTCTATCTTGTTTTAAAAATATATATATACACATATATTTACATTTTTCCATATGGTTGTAAGAAAGAAACCCTACATGTTGTGAAAGATATAAATATATATATTATTCTGTTGAAAGGTCTCATGTATATGACTTCGTGATGTTAGAATTAAATGGGTGTTTTACTTTAGGTATTATTCAATATGGAAAAAACCATAATGTAAATTTGTTATTCTACTTTTGATGAAAACGTGTGTTGCTCATTACACATTTATTCATTTTCAATATACTCAAAAATATAGAAACATAAATATCATTCTGTTTTACTAGTTTAAGGAAAGAAACAAGAAAATAACGTTAGTATTCTGTTCAAAACATTCATGGATGTTTCCTTTAAAAGCAAGACTATATTCTCTTTTACAGGTCCTTCCCTCTTCTGTTTTACATGGTGGTATTTCAATTTTGTAGCATATCAAGATAATATGTCCATAGTAGTAAATGTAGTTGCATGGCATGTATAGCCATAATATTTGGTCATAGGAAATTCCCTAATTTTATATCTCTATTCAGTTAAAAAAAAATGAGTTTATCAATATTTAAGAAAACTAGAGAATTTTATTGCATTGGGTATTTGTGAGGAATAATCAAAACAAGGGAAAATACTTTAAGAGTATACAATATTAGTATTATGTTGTCTTATGCACAAAGTAATATTCTCTTGTGCAACCATAAGTAGACACATACATTGGGGTTGGGAGTTACTCCCTTCTAAAACAAAGAACTTGTTCGGCTCATGATGCTGCGAACAGGTAACTCAGTTTATGCTTCCCTTAACTCCTTACTATTCTTATCCTTAGGGTGTTGTCCTGCTATTGCAGCATAAACCAAATCATCACCCGTTAAGTATTTAGAACAGATAAGTAAATAAGAATAAGGGAAAATGAAATTTTGGTGCAGGCAAGAAAATGGCCAAGTATTGCGCTAATCCTTACCATGTTGAGAAGCCCAGTGTTTCAAAAAAAAAATAAAAAAATCAAGCAGTGGGCAATACATTTATTTTTGTTATTAACTCTGTTTGCCCCATCATCAAAGGCATGATTTGTAGATGAAGGTAAAAAAAACTGACCTTAGCAAATTTACCATTGAAAACCATAGTTAAATGTTATAGAGTGGAAAACGAGTGTTGAGACAATAGTTCAAGCAGCCACTTGTGCCAGGATGAATGGTGTGGAATCTCATGCCATTATATTTTGGAGCCATTCCTGCTCGGGACATTCTGTTATCATGCCGTTTGGAGTAGTAGATGAAAATAAAATAAAATAAAGAGTTTTGCATCAAACTAAAAACAAAAAAAAAACAAAAATAGAAATAAATCGTCCTTAGCCTTGTGCAGATCAAGCACAACATACCTGCAATTTCTTACAAAAAAAAAAGGTGATCCGCCAAAAATGCAAATAAGAGAAACAAAAAAACGTAAACCTACATCACCTGGTATCAGTCTGAGGCCAAAATAGATTATCCATGGTCATCGGATATTTGCTACAACTTTCAACGCTAAGAGGAAGCAACACCATTCTAGCCACCACACTGTTTCTGGAGACTGGGTAGATGCATAGGATTAAGTTTTTTTTTTTATTATTAGCACTCCTTCAATTTTTAATTATTTTCTAACCTAGTAGTTCTTCAAGACAAATGCTAATGCTCTAATTAAATTTAAAATAGACTCCAATATTCTTAGAATCCACTTAAATTCACCCACGCATAAATTAGAAGATGGTACAACAATTTCAAATGGCTAGAGTAATATACTATTGCTGCTTTAGATAGGAACTATGCCTATGCATTTCATCAACATGGAACATAATATTTTGCTGCATGTTAAAAATAAATATATGGTTATCATTGATTTTTTTTTTCTTCTGTATGCGAAGGAAAATCTTTTATTATATGTGAACCTTAATAAAAGATGGAGTTGGGAAAAAAGTGCCTTTATATCCACCCCATAAGAAGGCACTATAATGTTAAAAGGCATCATAGTATTCACTAGGCTATAATATTTTCTTAAAATAAAGTGAGGGGAATATATCCCTATACCTTTACTAAAGATTCTACTACTTTAAATAAGATTTTATTTAGGGATATAGACCCACGTAAATCCTAAGAATTCTTTAAAAATATTATCTCTTTATTTAAATTCCTCCTTCTTTCCATTAGGGAAATTAATAATATGTATTTGTAAGAAATAAACTAAATTCTTTATATAAGATATTCTTCATATTCATAACCTTTAAATTTATTCTTAAAATGTGTATATATAGATTTCTTAGAAAAGGCATATTCTATATTTATATTCTCTCTTCCTCCCTTTTAGGGAATATATATATATATATCTTTAATTTTATAACTTTTAAATTATTTTTAAAGTAAGTAATTATTTGTTTATATATATTTATATTTAGGTTAATGAGAATTAAATAATGGTAGTAATAATAAATAAAATAAAATGGAGATTTATTGATCAATTTATAAATTATAGATATTTTATTCACTCTTATATTTAAATTTTTGGGGTGAAAAGTTAAACTTGAATCATTTTGACATCATCAAGATGGCTAATTAGGGTAGGACAATCAAGTGAATAATGTTTCGTTAATTGATCCTTTGGGTTTCTAGTATATCAAATTGTTAATATTTATATGTTTCCCCATGTGAGAACCCATACCATGGAGGTCTAACAAGGACATTAATTATTATGCAAAAGTGAGCATCAACTCTCGATTTGTAGTTAAGAGTATTGTAAACCCTATGTTTGGAGTCAACCCAAAATTATTTTCATTTCCTTACCCAACTCTCGAGCAACGTGTCGGTGAAAATGTTGTACAAGCAACATCACCCAATGCGCATTGCATTAATAAAGTAAAAACAAAAAGAGATATATATTAATAGAAAGTTAAGTTGGTTATTTTATATATGAACTTATTATTTAATAAACAAATAAGTGATTTAATTATATTAAAGAGAAAGTGGGATTATATAATAAATATAATGTTTATAAGAAAATAAATATTTTTATATGCTACATAGATTATTGTTTGGAATTATAAGGGAAGTTTTATTAGTATTATTATTAACAGTGATACTTGTTAAATTAACATCAATATAAATATAGATATTAATAGTGAGATTTATCTTAATATTATTAATACAAAAAAAAAGTGTTAGATGAGAATATTCATAATGTTAATGATATATTGGTGTAAATATCATTTTAGTATCGGGAGTTATCCATAGCACATCTTTATCCATGTAACCTTGTTTTTGAGCCAACATGATACTTGTTCAAGGGTGCACACGATGAACTTCACGCACCCAACCTTGCCACCCCCGCATACCCTACCCTCGGTGTTGTGTCAGTAATGATGTTGCATGAGCAACGCCACCTAATGCGTATAGTGAGTTACCATGCACATGCATGGTTGTTAAATGTTAGTATTTTGTATTAATGTTTAAAAAAAAATTGTTAGTTGTGTTTTTCCCTTGTGTAGAATTATGGGCATTACATGCATAGTCGGCATGGTGTGAAGAGGTCTCTTGATTATAGAGACAATACATGACCTAGAAACATGATTTTATGGGTTATATTTGTTTATTTCATGAACTACATATTTGGTTTCTCATGTACTCTGTTGGACTTTATATTTCATGGCTCAAGTACTTAGTTGAACTTTAGTTCATGGGTTGTACTCTGATGGAATTTATTTCATGCGCTTAATATATTGGTTTCATGCACTTAATATGTTGTAAATTATGGACTTTATTATTGTTTGAAATTTTAATTTACACATGTACATTTATGCATTTTATGTTCATAGTCAAGACATTAATATAGGACATTAATATGAAATTAAAGTTGAAATTAATAGGAAATTTTAATAATTGTACTTTACAAATTTAGTGATCCCATACATGATATACATGATATGTACATTCAATAATTAGCGATAATTAGTCAATGAACTTATTCAATTCCGTCAATCAATAATGAGTAAATATCATAATTTACAAACAAAAGCAATCCATTTATATACCACAAAGGATGAAGAGTAAGAAACAAACAATACCATACAAGATTAGAGAACAAAACATCAATAAATTCTATAAATAATAGCATCCAACACTAATTTATAAGGCTGTCAAAACAAATAATAACATCTAATACTAATTTATAAGAACTCAAAACAAATAATGGCATCAATACTAATTTATAAGCTATCAAAACAAATAATAGCATCAATACTAATTTATAAGCTATCAAACAAATAATAGCATCAACACTAATTATAGCTGTCTTAAGGGGATGTCTTAAGGGGTCCTATACGACATCTTAAGGGGATCAAAAGGAGTATAATTAAGTATAAATATTAACCGATATAAAAGTATTATACTTTAAGGCAAGTCATCATAACAAATGATATAATTAAATATAATATTTAGGATATGTGTTAATACGACACGTCTTAAGGGGATGTCCTAAACGGTCCTAATACAACATCTTAAGGGGTCAAAGAAGAGTATAATTAAGTATAAATATTAAGTGATATAAACAAGTATTATAAGTTTTAGGGTGAGTCATCATAACAAATGATATAATTAAGTATAATATTTAGGATATATGAATCCACCTCCATGTCTTAAGGGGTCGTAATACAACATCTTAAGGATATAATTGATTTAACAACAATTTATGCATGATATTTAGTGATTATACAATCAAATATAAAGTTTCAAAGTAGGAAAACATACACATTTAACAAACAAAATATAGAGAATATTGATTTTGATACATAGAAGTACATAGAGTACAGAATTGTGTATGTACATGTATTTGTAACTTGTACACAATGTTTAATTGTGTAAGTATGTATATACATATATGTCATCTCAAAACAATGTTTACAAAATTTGGATATACCATCTCAAGAACATCTCAAACTCATGCCCAGAATGTAGTAGGTCTTCACACCACCTGATATCAAAAAGGTACAAGAAATATCAATGAAATCATCAAAAAATACATATTTTAATTTATATAAAACTATCTATATGTACACAACTCAAGTACATTTAAAAGTATTCACACATGTGTGTAGGTTGATCGAGGCATCCTCTTTTGTTTCAAGTATGAGATCAATGCAATGATGGCTTAGGATAAAAAGACAATAAATCAATTTTAACTATTAATGTACAAGCAATATCAATATATAATCAAAACATCTATTTAAATATAATTTAACTAATAATTACCTATTTTTACCAAGTATTCCATGTTGTCTAGGTTGATTACATGGACTAGATAATTTTTGTGATTATGGCTTAAGGATCTATAAAAGGACAATTTAAATCAATTTGAACTAATAACACACTTGACCAATATGAAACATGTATTTAATCTATTTAAAGGACAATATAAAACTAAAACTATAGTTACCTGTATTTACTTATTCCATTATACCACCTACATCCTCTCTCTTTTGCAATGCATCTATGATTGTCTCATGCTCTTCCATAGAAATTATCCATAACACTTTATTTGTAGGTCTTCCACGATACCAATCTAGTTTTATATTTGTTGCAACCACCAAATGTGAATAATGTATAATCTTTTTATGTGTTTCATAATCTTGAATGCAAGGTAGACCATTCTTCCTTGTTAGAGTATTTTTAAGTAGCCAAGTGCGACAACCACCACCAATCTATTGGAAAACATAAAGAAAACCATCAAATAAGTTCTCAAAATTTTCTTAAGGGGATCAAGACTTGTTCAAAATTTGTTGCTTAAGGGGATCAAAACTTGTTGCTCAAAGGAAATTTACTTAAAGGGGATGTCTTAAGGGTATCACCATACCTGTTGGATAATGATAGCCATCATCATCTTCTTGAGGTGATATTAACTTATGTTTAGTCTCCACACAACAAGACAACCAATATTTTGTTTGCTCTTCATCCCCCTCAGGTGCAACAACAACATACACATGTCCTGCAAACAAAATTTGATTTAATAACTTGCGTATATGCATATAAATAATTTAGTATTACAAAATAACTTAGTAAAGTGAAATAAAATGAAATTAATTTAATTAAATTACCTTCGTGTACAAGGTTTGAAACATGGTCATAGTCTTTAGATGCAAACACTTGATCATTTTCTTCAATAGTTCTTTCATATTGATCATTTGCTTGTGCAAGTGTCAACAATATTTGCTCCCATTGTTCAACCCATTATGTACTTTCACATGCTTCCCAATCTCCTAAGATACAAAACTGACAAAAACGTGCAAGCTCCCTTGTCTAGATAATCCATGTCCTTGCTATCAAACTCCTAAATGAATGCCATTTAGTAGATCCATTGATTGTCTCTGATCAACTCTAGGTACAATGTTCTCTTCTTCAACCAACCAAAGAATCGATGGATTGTAAAGTACTCACTCGAACCAGGTGCATATAATCTTGCAATACACCAATCCACAATCCCGCGTGCATCTTTAAATTTTACTACATCCTCAAATTTTAGTTGTTCTCTAGCAAGAATGCTTTTGACACATGCACCGGCTCCATCATGTTCTCCTTTAACATGCCCAGCTTCAAACAAACTCCACATATGTTGGATATTAAGTTACATGTGAACCCTACTTAACCAATAGAACATTCAAACATTCTTGAATTGTCTTGTACAATTATTTGACCATATGAGGTTTTCTTTCACCTGGATTCCTCTTTCTCTTAAATTTCTATAAAATATACTAAAACAATATTGAACAAGCTCTGATGAGTGTAACCGATTGTCACTCAAATAAAAATGATACTCCCTCAAAACTTTTCTATCATCCTCGGTGCTATCATCTGCATGTCTATAAACAATATGGACAAACATAGCTACTTGCGCTGAATTATAATACTGTGATTGAATTTCCTCTTGTGGAGCAAGAGTATAATTCTCCACAAAATCAACCATTGAAAGTATAGTAACAATTGGAAATGTGTTTCTACATGCACAAATATGGCCATCAAGCCATCAAGCATGTTTAAAGTGCTTGACATATTTTGGTACAATTTTATTCTTAAATTCACTCGTGAATGCATGC